>JAVJAQ010005941.1:241830-384131 GCA_032362365.1 Zygogramma bicolorata
TCAATTTCTTTGGTTCGGAGAAGAAGAAAGAGAAAAAGCTATTCGTCGAAAAATAATCTGCTTACTCAGAAAAAATCTCATAACTTTTATGAAATGCACAACGTAAGTTTTTCCTGCATACATTGAAGGATATTACATGTTTATCACCATTTCTTCAAATTTGATCGATCGCATTTTCAACGACTGGTAATCATGAGATTCCTGACACAGTTTAGGTATAATCATATTTGAATGAAGTTCAAATATATAGTGGCCACGTTTACACCGTCGCTTGGTAAGCTGACTAATGACTTTATTTTAACCAAATCGACTTAGTCAGGGGGGTGGGACCAGAATGCTTGGTTTGGTCACCCAAAACTTTGTTGCGTACCAGACCAAAATTGTTGCGTACCAGACCAAAATAGTTAAGTGACCAAGATGGTGTAAACACCTACGGCCTTGACTATCCGCAAGCTGCAAAATTTGGTTTGAATCTTTGCTAAGCATAAGTCCGAGCTCTGTGTATTTCGTTGTTTTATCATTCTATTATCATTTTCCTCACCTGTTTTATTCTCAACTCCTGATATTTTCTCATATTCCCTCTATGAAGCCTTATAATTTTTGATAATCTCGCCTTTCTTTCACAATTCATGATTTGCCAATGTACTACAATTGTCCTTACTCTCAAATCCATTTTTCTATATATTTTTGCTATATATCAACTCAATATATCATATATCAAATCCAAATCTAATGTTTATTATTTCTGATTTTAATCCATGAATTATTTGATGTTTTCATGGCAAAAAATATGAGTCACAGCAGAGTTGCAAACCTGTTTATACTTCTGTCATGTTCTTTGGTATGCTTACCAAATAAGAACCATACTGTTTACTAATTGAAGATGGTGTAAACAGGCAGTAACTTATTGAATTAGTCTGAATTTGGTATGGTCAACTTGGTCAGAATACCAAATTAGCGCACGGTGTAAACGTAGCCAGTTGTTCATCAAAACATTGATATTATCATTTTCTGTGCAGCATACAATTTGATCATGAGCAACAAAATGAAATGAAAATCTTTTCAGCTATCAGTGGAATATCTCGAATATGAGAATCAATAAAATATATCGGTCAGAATGAAATCAACTAAATGAAGAATTCAACCCGTCGGCATATAGTCGATTCATAATCATTACCCGTGCTGGAATTATCTATCAAACGACACATTGACCACTCATTTTGTATTTTGGCTTGGCCATATATTATCTCATTCTGAAATTCAATTGTTCGTAGATGAGAGAATATAACAATATCACCTCTCGAAATGAAATGAATGAGATCGAGAGTATGACAATTTTCTGAAGAAACATAGTCTGTCAATTATAATGTTGAAATTATCGAAAGTTAGGGCACTGGCTTTTTCAGCTACGGAGAGGAAATGTTTATATCAGTTGGCTGTTTTTTTCCAAAGGAGCGCAAATTGCAATTAGCCAATTTTTGAAGGATCTCGAAGAGAACACCCCTATTTTCCGTATCTGAGAAAGCGAAGTTATTTACTCTGATCCAGTGACCTTAGAAGATATTCGAAACTTATCCAAGATCTGGTGCAACCAGGAGCTTTTTTTTTCATTATGACTTACCACATATTATTTTTATGTTATAATTACTGAATCTTTCTTTTATTAGAATATTTAGTGAGTGAAATACGATGTGAAATTTTCTGCAACATTTATATCTTGGAACGTTTAGTGATCATTTCTCCTCGTTTCTCTATGTGTGGCTCAACTTGTCAGCACCATTTATCACCGTGACCAATAATATTCCAAAGAAATTGACACACTATGTATCTTAATAGTGTGATTGACACTTTTTTAGAGATGAGTCAACAAATAAATGTATATTTTTCTGTTAAATAATAAATATTTTCCTGCAGAATCGAACAAATGAACAATCTGGGACCTCTCATTATGTCTCCTGCCTGCGTCAAGTGTTTTCGGGCATCGCCCCCTCTTCTTTATGCTATTCCGGCCCCAGAGTGAGCGCCTGGACTATCCGGGGGTCGGCTTTGCTGCCCTCCCTGAACTCCTCCAGTGTGAGACGATCATCGTGATTCTTATCCATCTGATCGAAAATCTTGTCGACCCGTTTCTGAGGTGTGTTCTCGTCCTCGGATGGTTGCTGACCCTGTGGGAATGAATCGGGAGTTAATTGTCTGTGAAGATGATTGCCACGCGGGATATTGTCAAACGGGCCTAGAGAATGGAGGGATGAAGTTCAATTATATCTTTGATGGTGGCCTGGATTGTTGGGATGGGAATAGTTGGGGTACCAGAGAGGACGTGTTATCGTTTTCGAGTTTCCTTCGGAATGGATAGGATGTTTCGGAGATTTTCAGACGATGTAGGATCAAAGGCGTATACACAATAATATTAATATCGATACTATAGCACAGAATACTTGATTAATATATACAGAAGACAAACGGTAACCTAACATAATTGTCCCAAAAATATTTGACCTTGATCGAAACTTGGCACTTTCATCGACACTGAGAAATCTGACAATATATACCAACAATAGGAAAGCTGTCTTCATCTTACTCACTGGATCGACAGCAATAGAATATTTTAGTATGCTCTTATTGGTGCACTTTGGGAAGGCGTGGCGAGTATGTCATTGTATAGTAGTTTAATTATTCTGTGACTATACACCGCGGGCATATCTGACAGACGACAGTAAATGACAGTTGTCAATCCAGCCTGCTGGACAAACAAACCTGATTTACCTATGCTATGTGTGTGTTTATGTCATATTTTAAAATATTTCCTCTCAATAAAGGCTCAATGTTGTGCGATTGTGAAATGTGGAAGTAATAGCGGAAGGCATAATGTTTCATTCCATCGATTCCCTTCTATTTTCGACAATAGAAAAAAAGATTAATCTAATCCTCTTGCTGAAAAGAGATGTGAATTGTGGATTCAGGCAACTAGAAGAGCAGATTCAACTTCTTATAAGTTGAAATGGACAACGGTGTGTTCAAAACATTTTGTAGGAGATATTTTCAAAGAATCTAGGAAACATAGGCAACATAATTTTATTTATTTTTTCTCATTTCAGGCAAGCCAAGTGCACTCAAAGATGTTGACAATATGGACTGGGTACCAAATCAATTACTTGGCTACAAAACAAATATCAATGCAGTTCAAAGTATTCAGAGATTGTATCGTAGGGAGCAGCGTGATAAAAATGAGATCTCAAATATTCCAGTTGATATGGATAAAATTGATGATGATTCTTTGTGTGAATGATCCAGCTGTTCAAAACTTGAATATTATTGATGAGCAAAATCAAACTCCGAATGATATAAATTAACCAGTTGAAGAAGTGAAACATGCACAAAACTCTGGTGAACACCTATGTCCCGATATTGATTTCGAGTTGCAGAATTGTTATCGTGAAATCCATCATCTCTGGGAAACTTTGCAAACTTAATCATTCACATTGGAAAGTTTAAAACATAACTCATCTAAATGCCTTTTTTATACAGGATTGCCATATGAAAAGATGGTTGTGGTTTATAATTTTGTAGAGCCTTATATAACATACCCTAAAACTGTTCTTTCAAAATTATTATTTATTAAAGTACATTTTCAGTATTTTTTTCACAAGCTTCACTCCAATCCTTCTAATCCATTTAGATATAAACATTGTATGAATCCAAACTTTTATAGCCTTCGAAGTCTTCTGTGCATGCACTCTCATATACAAAATAGCTAATAATGTCATACATGTCATGAAACTTTGGGAAAGTTTTTGCACAGCATTACTACAATCCCCAAATTTCAATAAGGATCACATCCATCACTTCCCTTCAGTTTCTCTAAATATCTAATCTGGATATCCATAGACAAGGTGTTGAAATAATCACTTTCATCAGCCATTTCACATACAATTTCCTTGCAAGCAGGAAGAATAATGAATATAGATTGCAATATATAGACATTTATATATGTCAGGTACACTAAGGGTATACCCAAAATTAGGGTAAACCCGTAGTTTCTTCATAATTACGATCATAATCTCATTAAATTACCATTGTTGCTTATGGAAGTACGGTTTGTTTGTCCAGCAGGCTGATTGACAGTTGTCTTGTGACGTCACATGCCCGCCGTCTATAGTATCACCATCATTGTGAAGTGATTCTTTTAGGAAGGTTATGAGTTGTCCCACCTATACGAAACGAATTGCAAAAAATTCACGAAATACTATGAATTACATTATACTTTTCTTTAGAAGTGAGAGTGGTTTCGATCTTCCATGATATCTCGAAAATTATTTATGAATTCGGCGGTTGAATTAGTTGTGTAACGCATAGAGTGGTGATGTAAGAATTCCATATGATTATTTGGGTATCTCGAGTTGTTACACGGTAAATTCATAATGTCAGATGATGTGGACCTTTCTGAACTTGGATGTCTTAAATGAAAATTGCGTTGTAATATTTTGAGAATATATTGAAATGCATCTAAAAATATATGCACAAGGACACATGTGTAGGTAATACTAACTAATATCAAAATGTTTCAAATTAATTATCATTACTTTTCACAATTATTCAATAAAATATTTTCGCCACGTGCAAATCAAGTTGGATAAAACCGGGGAGATGTGATGCTTTAACGGTGTGCCCTGAATAAACGGTTCGGCATTGACGAACTTAATATTCACAAAAAATGTTGGTCGCTATTTGTCCTACAAAAAAGTCCGTGGTTCTATAGTATCTGAATTACTTCAAAGGTTTCATGTTCTCTCTTTTCATTATCTATAGCAGCATAGTCATTTGCAGTCTATCAACCATGAAACGTAGCAGAATGATTTCGCAATTCACCAGATATAAAAATATCCACCACATTGCAGAATAATAGAACCCAGGACTTCTGGACAGTGCGAAAATCAAATCATAAGTGCTAACTCCGTGTGATGATCTTCAGTAACTGCGACGTTTACTTGATTATAGATTTTTTTACGATTATTACAATCATGTTAATGATTTCAACATATTTGATGAATACTCCTATTATGAGATTGATATAATCAAAAATTGTTGTCGTGATGTGTTTGTTAAATGAGATTCGTGAGTTTCATTTTTAGAAATGAAAATGCGTTAAAAAATAAAAGTTAACCTTATATAATATAGTTTGTAGTTTCAATGAATGAATAATAATTTTTTAAATGATATCCAACAGTAATTCTTAATAATAGTTTTGATGTTTGGAGTTATTGATTTTTTATATCATTTGAACGACCGATGAAGGATGTTTCATGTTTTAATTTTCCAAAAGTCGATGTCATTGATGAGTGAGACAATAATAAAAATTCAAAGGAATTACCTTCACCAGGAAGGATAACTATTTCTCATCTTCGAAAATTCAGTTATTTTAAACAAGTTTTGTTAACATTTTCAGTTTGACTGAGTTGCGCACTACACGAAACGAGTATACAATAAGTCCACGTGTCGGATATACATGACGATTACAATTAGGAAATAATTAATGATATCATTTCATTTCACAAATCCTCTTGAAGATAATTTCTATTTCTTATCGAATTATGATTACAAGGCTTCCCCAGATCATAGGATATTATGCTAGATTTAATAAATAACTGATATTTATGTTTTTTATTGTTATCAAGATCTATCTATTATTTTAACATGAAGAAGGAGATCACTGCATATCAAAGAAACTGCAGTACCGGTGTCTATGGTGCATATGACGTCAATTTTATTTAATTTTCCTGAAATGGACTATCGGTTGTTTTCATTAGCCTGTTGACATGGGGGCTATACTAGCCAGCATGCGCCTCGATATGCTGGCTGATTCTAGTTTTCCTGCTGCCAATTTGAGGATCGCTGGATGACCTTGTTCTCACAAGTTATTGCGTACGAGATGGCATCCTTGCAGGTGAAATGTATATTGGTGGGCATTCTCACCGTGCGGTTTTCGATGAGATGTCCAAGTTTTCCACATCTATAGCATGTCTCCTTCTTCTGGGGGGCTCATTCCACTCATCATCAAATTGATTTCCCCAAAACCTTTTCGATTGAACCAGTCGCTGCGCCTGATTGTTATTCGGGTTCTTCTATATTGATAACACACGCACTTTCGGCCTTGAGGTGTGAAGACCGCCTCCATTTTTGAAACGTACTCTGGCATCGCTACTCCTCTTGAAGTTTGTCAGTCACAGCTGCTTCTTTGGATATTTCAGTGCATCTATGAATATCTGCCCTGCTAGTTGCTCTTTGAAATCAACAGATGCCTCCAGATAAGCCAGCTGGATTAGGCGTCTTACATCTGATTCAAGTTCTTGCAGACTCTGACCTGATTTCTGTGTGCGTGTTTTCATTTGAGCCCGGTACAGTTATTCTCGATGTTGACCGTAATAGCGCAACTGTAATGTTGTTTGATGGGTATCATTCGCAAACATACCCAAAGCTGGTGCTCTCAGAGCTACTATGAGTGCCGCAGCTTCTTCTCTTCGCCCCATTGGTTGCAGCTTCCAGTTGTCAGCGATACAAGGACCAAGACGACTGAGCATCAGTAGTCGGTGGTTTTAAAGAACTTCCTGACGTGGCAACCCTGTCTCGGCGATCTTGGCTCTAGAGGAGAGTTATTTGTTTTTCTACTCTCTTTTCTAGTCTTTTCATCTCCTCTCCCACTGTATCCACTTTTCTGTTGGTATAATTTTTGATCATTTATAATAGGATGTGATCACCAATTTCAATTCAGTTTCAAACCGTTTTGGCATATAATGTCCCGCGAGTTCGAATGAAAATTCCGAAATTATCCTAAGCTGCGGATTTTTCACAAAAAAATGCAGCCCAAAAATATTTTCGGAAATAATTCGAGGTCAAGAGCGATTCTGAGTGAAATATTTACCTACGCAATAACAAACAGTACTTAATGAGAATGATGTCGAGTTTAACAATTTTTTTTCAACTGGTTAAAAAGTGAATCTGTTGTTACTGAATTTCCTGATCGGAAATAGGCCAAGAAGTCGCATAATACCGAGTGATTGTGGAAAATAATATAATGGATATCAGATAACGAGAACATATTTCACATCATCTTGAAAGAATAGATTGGTTGAATATAATAGATAGAATATTACACCATATAGTAACTACTTTTCAGGAAATTTAAAAAAAAAACAATATGTGTATGATAAGATTACTTTCAGAACTGAAGTGAACAGTTTATGTCTTAGATTCCGTTCTATTTTGACTCCACCAAAGCACCATTCGACTCTACGAATCTTCATCATATCATATGACATAGTTCTGTAATGAACATTTTCGTTAATACCAGTCGATATCATAAGCTTTATCAAGAAAATACTGAAGAATGCAATGATATCATGGAAAATTCATCTCATGAACTAGATTGATTATTCTATTCTTATCAGTTGTTCATTAAATGGTCTTTCGAACAATTCATTCAGGCCAGTCTCAAATCTACCTACACAGTAGGTTTTGACTGGCACCTGTCAGAAAACAACTACTCCCCTGGATAATACCACGAAGGTCATTGAATTATATCCGACCGGTGCCAGTGCAGGTTTCTTCACAAAAGAAAATTCTGCATTTTCTTTTGGCGATACAAAAAAAAGGAATTGCCATCATCAACATAAAGTCGACGACTTCCCATAATTAAAAATCAAAATTCTTCATAGTATCAAACCCCGACCAAAGCTGATGCGAACAACGAAGTTATTGCGCCATCTACCCATGGACGAAGTATTCCAAAAACAAAGCGAATTCGCCCATTCCCCTTGCGAGGAAAATGTAAAAACATTCGACATAGTCGATGGGCTTACTTGAAGACTGGCGTTAAATCAAATGGTCTTTCGAACAATTCGTTCAGGCCAGTCTCGCAAATCTACGTACACAGTAGGTATTTTTCATTAGTTAATAATATTCCTTTATTGATTGCTTTCATTGTACGAAATATATAATTTCATTTCATACTAGCACCATAAAAATTTTGGCAGTTCATACAGTTACATCATTATTCCTTTTTGGAGATTCGATAACCATCTGTACATCACCTGGGAACAGCCATTTCACGGTTAGGTGAAATCTTCGAATGAAGATTGAACCCTGCCAACATATATTAATATATTAATATAATTTTGACATTTTTGAAGAATCATTTTTGCACACTATTTTTCCTTAGATCACCTATTTCATTAAACAATATGTAATCACAATCACATATCGTATATGAGTTGCCTGACTAATCTAACGTTTTATTTGCGACATGTCTATGTTTGAATATTGTTTCTATAAAAAGTGTACACGAATTTAAATTACTTTTGAAGGGAAATGAAGAAATGACGGTAATCAACGTTTATTTGCAAAAATGACAATGAGTAAGTGCCCATTGGATACAAGTGTGGAAAGAATTGAATTTCTTGGGACCATGAAAATTAAAAGTGAATTTGTTATCATTACAATTTGTAAATTGTAACTGTGTCTGCAAAAGAGTCGTTACGAGAAATAAATACATATCTCTGAAAAAGTTAATTCAAATCTGAATTAGCACAATTGATAGAGTATCCGGTAACATAACCACAAGGTTGTGAGTCACCTTCCATTGGAGGAGAGAGTGCGATAAGTGTTACTTTCCTATGTGGTCCTAGGAAAAACATGTATTATCATTATTTATAAAACGCAGCTCATTCTTAGGGAGAATAGGTCCATTTCTCTTCTCTTCTCTAATAAGACGGTAGACAAAGGAATTCAAAAACTAAGTTTTATTCATTTATCGTACTATAATATTCCTCCCCATTGAGAATGGTTCGTTTTTTACCGAATCAAAATCTATCATTGTATTTTTTGTTTTCCATTTTCAATGACCGCCATTCCTGTTAGAATTCAACAGCCCACCACCTTCACATTCCAATGTCATTCTAACGGATTTTTGTTCCAAGTTTAAAAGCAAGGGTGGAAAGAGAATGTGCGAAAATTCCAACTGGTGCGAAAATTCCAACTGTTGCGAAAGGCAATTGACGTCCACTGGTGAGTAGGCTGCTATAGGAAATTATTATCATAATGATGATATAAGTACATTGTGTTCACTCATATGCCTTTTAATACCTTCGACTTCAACATGCCTTTCTATCATATAATTCCATATATTACATTCTTTGGATTTATACATGAACTTCACCTCCAGATCGATATTTGTCCCAAGGCGAGAGAGATATTTTCCATCTAAAAGAAGACGAATACGTTCCCACTAGGAAATGAAATCTAGGTTGGTGCCCGCCGGTGTCTTTGCTTCCCGAGTAAATATTTGTTGGGAACTTCAAAGAACGATTGACGATATTAACATTTACTTTTAACTGGATGAAAAATTGTGGACGTTTTTATCTTCTAGTTTTTTGGGTTGTTAACCTACCAAAATCTGAGAAAATTAAGTATTTGATATCGGAATCTAGAGAAGTGTAGAAGGGCAGATTGTGTGAGTGATATGCCAATTAATCAGAAGTGAACTTTCAATATCTGGTCACAATCTTGCGAGTAAAAATTCGATTGGTTACCTGCTTCAACTTCGTTCAAATTCAATCAAGACATTTTTCACTACTGAATGACAAATCTTGCCTTATTGCTATGAGAGTTGTTTAGTATAATGAATAAAGGTTGAATAAAGAATTCGGCTCATTGAGGAATTTGAAAATTTGTAGATGAGTCTCTTGAATGTAAACTTGTTTTTGATATTCTAGTTTCAACGATAATATGCAGCAAGTATCACTACATCAAGCCTGCAAGCTCAGTTATCAATGAATGGAAAACATTACCTTATACGAGAAGTTGCTGACTTATTGGACTTGTTCTATCCAAATAGAACTGTTTTTCAATAGCAACTTTTGGCTGTAGATTGAAAATCTGCCCTTCTACACTTATATAGATTCCATCAATAATTTTTATTTTTTCAGATTGTGGTAGGTCACAAACCCAAAAAACTACGGAACAAATCACTTTATGACTATTGAGTTATCTGGGATGACACATAAAAAAATCATTTAAGGATCAGAGGGCATTATTGGCAACAGAAGACAGGAATTCATGTTGTTCTTGAATTGTTATGAGTTTCAAGTATTGAATAACCACACAATGAGCCACGCATTGGAATCAAGCTAGAAGAAAGTAATCCATGAGTTTGTGATATTCGAAATATTTCTCTTATGAGTTTTCAATGAGGGTGCGTAAGAGCGTATCTTCTCAACCGATAGTTCATAGTGGTCTATGGGAGCAACAAATATAAAAATATTTATAATATGCGAAGAATTTGTCAAGTAAACAATTTTAACAAGGCGAAATGAAAGGATGTGCTGATATCATTGCTGAAGTCTAAATGAAATCATCGATTTGGATAACTCTTGTTATTAAAGAAAAATTGGATAAACCTTCAGGTGAGGGGTAAATTGTACCACTTCTGGCAGTTATCCACACTTGAAAAATCAATGAGACGAGAGAAAGGAAGAGGACTGTGATATTGAACAAGTGATAATTGCATTTTCGTAATCGAAAAATGCATTGTATCAGAGATACAATTGGGGATACCCTCTGGGATGCGATTAATCATTGCATTTGCATATATCAAAGAAGTTGTGCAAACTTGATTCTTCTCCATTTCAATTCCTTTTATATTTTGAGAAAATACCCCCTTCGATGTTTTTGACGTATTCCACGATAGACATTTTAGGGTGGTAGGAGCCTTCCATTGAATAGCTAATCTCTTTCAATAGAAAAATTGGGAACAGCGATGTTCAAAATATTCACTGGTTCATTTCAATCCTCATTGAAGAATTATAGTCGTTCTCATGTTTTTTCGAAATGTATCTCAGTGGGCACCAGTAAAAAGTCCTATCTTGATTTCGAAACACACCTTCCAAATATTCACAGGTACTCTTATAACACCCCATGTAAGAATTTCATTTTATCAGTCGAAATTTCCAGGAGTATTTTGGAACAGTGTCCACATAATGTATTATGGGAGATATTTCCAATAATAAAAGCTTAGACGCTATTCATCTCTTGATGTATTAAATTCACACATGCGATGTTACAAATCAGAATCTATTTGGTGTGAAACCATTTCAATAAAAATGAAGTGCTGTATGAAACGGTTCCAATGATCGTGGTGTGAATTAATTTTAATTGGAATTCAAAAATTTCACAAACTTAATTAGTAATAAGAGCTTCGAAAATCATGAAATATATTGTTCCCAAATCATGCCAATATAACTCCTCTTTCAAATGAAATTGTTTGGTTTGAAAAAAGAATGTTTCCTCATTAATTTTCCACGAAGAAAAATGGTTCTGGAAATTTTGATATGGATCCATTTTCACATGTTTCAGCTTGACAAGAAATACTCCCAATGAAGAACTCACCGAGAATCATACCAAATTTGAAATACGACTATAAATCTCAACCTTTCTGTATTAATCCACAATGAACCGGGGATGTAGAACAAAGTTTCAAAATGTCCGGTTCTTGTTGAATCCCCGTATAAACAGGAGTTTGGCGTGACATTTTGGTAGCTATAAATCACCCGCTGGGAACTTATGTTCCAGTCCTGATCATACAATCACGGAACTGGGGTATTATTAAGCTCTACATCGAAACAGGAATATTGATCATGCGAATGAAAGATGTGGAATAATAACCATTAAACTATTGCCAATGATTGATTAGTATTCATTATAGGAATCAATGTTGGCGTTTTCAACAAATCAATTCCACAGATATGAATCTGCATGTGTTTTTTTTCAACTGTCACATGGAGAGGCAAGCGAGCTCAATATTTTCTTGCAAGAAAGATTTCAATGTACTTTCAAATTTTATTCTGTCTCCTACTATCAAATCTCAATTATCCCAAATATTTTTTTGTCTTTGTCCCTGCTTCAAGAGTCGCGCCAACGACAACTTATCCAATCCAACTTGGCACAGAACTGATATCGTATATATGACCAGCAATCTCTGTGAAGTATAACTAATATAAAAAACACCTATTATATGTGTTGACTGTGTTGAAACATATACCTAGAAGGTGTTTTTTCTTTCGTCATAGTCTACACTAACAGTGTGCAACTGGAAAAGTATCTGATTTTGTGCCAGGATGGATAAGATCGGATAAGCTGTACTGTTATCAATTTCAACTGTACCATGATATTATAACTTATATTGAAATACTTGACGGATATGTCGTTCATTGACACGATTGCGTATGCTTGATATAGACATCTTTTTCAGTTTTCAGACAGGAGGTGCCCTATCGAAAGGTTGACTTACCATTGATTTTTTCCACGTTTGATGATGCATCAAGCACCTATACGAGTTTTTTTTTCAGATTTCATAAACGAGTTGAATACATTATTATTATTTGATAGAAATTCGAGGTCTGACTGACCACTCCCGTACTAACATACAGTATGTTCATGTGCACCAGTACTGCAATACACAATCAAAAAACTAGCTTTGGTCATTTCAGATAATTTTTTGCCTCCATTCTGCTGACCAAATACGCGTCGAGTGCAATTATTTTCAGTTTGGTGTTGAAGTAACTGAGCTCACTTGAAAACGTTTCGATTTATAGATTTTAAAAAAACCAAACATTTCGATTTATAGATTATAAAAAAAACGCTAGTTGACAGATGATAATGGAAAAAACACTTAGGGTTCAAATATTCTAAAAATGAACAATTTGTTCAGGCCAGCCTCAACTCACCTACACTGTAGGTTGACGGACTAACACCTATTAGAAAACAACTACTCTCCTGGCTAATACCACGAAGGGCATTGGATTACATCCAACAGGTGTTAGTGTGGGATTCTTCACAGAAGAAATTCCACATATGCTCTTGGCGATACACCACCAGAATTGATTTTCAATTAATGGGACGGGACACACTTGCAGACCGGTTTCAGGCTATTTGGCCTCTCGTCAGTGTAAGGCAGTGCCATCATCAACATAAGTCGATGATTTTCCATAATTAAAAATCATACTCGAGTAGTGTATCTTCCCTAGACCTAGGCTGATACAAACAACTAGCAAATAGCAGTTGCTGCGCCATCTGCCCATAGACTAGGTACTAACCAAGAGCATATCCGCATGGCCCCAATTCCTAGTACAAGGAAAATACGATTCGTATTTGTATGTTTGTATCTGTTTGTATCAGCCTAGGTCTAGGGAAGATACTCTACTCGAGTATGATTTTTAATTATGGAAAATCATCGACTTGAGTTGATGATGGCACTGCCTTGCACTGACGAGAGGCCAAATAGCCCGAAACCGGTCTGCAAGTGTGTCCCGTCCCATTAATTGAAAATCAATTCTGATGGTGTATCGCCAAGAGCATATGTGGAATTTCTTCTGTGAAGAATCCCACACTAACACCTGTTGGATGTAATCCAATGCCCTTCGTGGTATTAGCCAGGGGAGTAGTTGTTTTCCAATAGGTGTTAGTCCGTCAACCTACAGTGTAGGTGAGTTGAGGCTGGCCTGAACAAATTGTTCATTTTTAGAATATTTGATTTAAAGCCAGTCTTCAAGCATCCCCATGAATATTTGTTTTATACTTAGGGTTCACTCCAGTGAACTATAGTTCAAGTTTCAAGTAATATAAGATGCGATTGGGTACTGCTGGGTAACTGAACCGAGTTCACTTGAACGACAGCTCATTGAATTATGTACAACTGGCCCTCAGTGATGTTTAGAGTCGTTACTATGAATTGATTCGTGATAATTCATAAGATGGCGGACAATCATGATATTGGATTTTGGTGAGGCGGATTTTCACTTCTACTACCAAACTAAATTGATTTAAGAAGCTTCGAGGACTTTACTCACCACCATCTGGTAGATAGCATCCACAATGTTATACATTTCTTCTCTTGTAATGAAACCGTCGTTGTCCACGTCGTAAAGTCTGAATGCCCCTGTAACAAAATTGGTTGGATCAATATCAAGAGTAGTATCTCGTCAGAATTTAACGACTGTCTTTGAGAATGCGGGTTGAAACAGTATAAAGAATGATATATCCTAGGCTTTAAATGCATAGTCATAAATATTCATGATTCATTTCACGGAATTTTTGGACTTATTTTTGAACTGAAAGATTTGTGAATTTGGGGAAACCGAAAAACCTTTCACAAGTTCAATGAGAACAGAAAAACGATTAAAGCGAATGGAGAATAAGAGATTAGCGACCCGCCCCGGGTTATATGTTATCCCTGAGTGATAGACATATACCATCGCGGACATTTTTGGAGACCTTTCAAGGTTTCAATACTGTAGTACATTATTTTGTTCTATCTCCTTGGGTTCAGCCAGAGCTTGCAATGATGTAAGCGCAAAAAATGTGTTTATATTTATAAGTGTTTCTATATTCTATAAAAGCATCAAAATCCGTTGCGTGATTTTGAAGATATGTTGAAGGAATTAACACGAGATAATAAGAGAACGAAGTTCCCAGAAAACAACAGCGATAAAGTTTGAAGTTGAAAAATGGCTCTACAGAATGACTTTCATATCTGATATTATTAGTCCAGAAAATGAAGCTAAACAAGTGATATAACCTCGCAATTTTTTCGTCCAGTACCGATTTTTACAAAAATTTGGGATTAGGCTTATTTCACCCTCTAGTTCATTTTCTTTATTGTGCTGTTTTACTCTTTTTGTTTCTTATGGGTGAAAACTACCCCCCCTTATTGTCAAAAATTATAAAATAACATTAAAAACCTAAATGCTTTAGGATACAATTTCATAATTTTTCAACCTACCCTTGTTAAAAACTACCATTGAAAACATTGATATTTTTATAATATGTCTTCGAACATTAGAATACACTGGTGAGAAATCAACGAGATATACACTCACACACGCGAGCAGATGTTTCTTCTCCTCTGTCTATAACGTATGACGGCCGAATATACGGTTATGTATATTACTACGCTCCGAAGTGGGTAATTCGAATTTAAAAAATTTTTTTTTCGGTTTTTTAAGCATAGCTCTTTAATTTTTGGTGATAAAAAAATTTTTAGAAACAATTTTGTAGGGCTTTTCAAGAGCTACAAGACTGTGTGAATAAAGTTACTCGGTTTTTTCCTTTATTCAGTTTTTTGGGAGATATTTTTGAGAAAAGGGTAAAAAACACGAAATTGATAAAAATCGTTTTCTCTTTTTACACAAATTTTTCTAGAATAAGGCATTTTGAATTGGTCAAAGTTCGTGGGTGTATTAATAGTACATACATGAAGAGAATCACCGAGTGGTGGCGATCAATTTTAGTTAGGGGGTACTTTGGAGGTTGTTTTCACAGATTTTTTTCCAAGAAAAAAGCGGGCACCGATCTTAATTTGATCATAAGTCGGTCAATTTTCATGCTAGGGAGACATGCTTTTTTTGGTCGAAAGCTCTAGTTGAATACTTCGAACAATATTCTATGAGTATAACTACTTTTCTTCGGGCTTAAAGGCCGTCGTTCTTTGGGCTTGAAGGCCGTCGTTCTTTGGAATTTCTTCCTGACGTTTCGCTAGCGCGAGTAGCTAGCTTCTTCAGAGGCTCACTCATTTCCGATGACTGAAACTGATGACAGTCATTCCTCTAGCGTACAGCGGCATAATATAGAAAATGATCTTTGAGCTATTCCTTACCTTCTATGAAAATTTTAGGTAAATCCATGGTGGACAAAAAAATTGCGACCCAAAATGCTTCATTTCCTGGACTATATGTAAGTCTTGCACTCATTGATTGACACAGACTGAGGTAGTACTCGTATTTTTGAATATCAAATATTTTAGAATGATTCGTAGTCATCGTCTAGTTTGTTCTTGAGAATGAAAAGTGCACAAAGATCGCATTGGCCTTACTGGATGAGCGAAGAAGATATAATTGAAAGAATCCACTGCCAGAGAGAAAATAGGCGGTAGGAGCATTTTATGCGTTCTTGCAAAAATACTGTGACTCTGTACACGGCGACGGTGACTTGGGGTGAGAGTCTCAATGGATTAATCCAACGTAGATTTTTGGTCTTCTTTGGTCATATTGCTCTCATATCTCGATTGGGTGAATGATTTGAAATTGAGTTTAGATATAAATGAGAAAATTATTCATGCCATTAGACTAATTGAAGTGTACAGAACATTGTATATATCTTTTATTATCGTTTTGAAATGGAACATATTCAAGGAGGACTTCAGAGCGCTGATAACGATAAGCAAATGACAATCCAAATTTTAAAATTCCGGAGATATGAACAAATGAAATCAGAATATACCTGAACGAAAGTAAATACTTTGAAGCTTATTGTTTCATCTACGACTATGACAACGGTGATGAGCGTTTAAGCACGTCCTGGTCATTTTTTGCTGATAACCATGTATTCGCCGTCCATATATTGATTCGAAGAGGACTAGCTCGTTATCGAACTATGTTCGAGTCGTTGGTACAATTCAATGTCTCATACCGATGAAGTAAATTCTGGTATGCATAGTATAAAATTTCATCTCTTACCAACACTAGGGTGTATCTGTGAGAGGGACGAGGAGAAACTTAGCGCCACCGCACTTAAGCCCTAGTAGACCCATTGTGCTGCCTCTTGTGAATTTGTTTGGATATGTTTAGGCCGAGTTTTATGACCAAAGCAACAGCAATGAGTATGAAAAGCTTCGTATTGAGCTATCTGCGCAGACGGTAGACAAGTTTTTCATGGAAAGCCATGCGTTCGAATGCCTGACTATTCTCCTCATCAACAGCCTTTCTCTTGGTGGCAGAATACGCGTTGTTTTTTTCGACATCCCCTTCCCAGACAACAAGCAAAATGTTCTTCTCTTCGTACAACGTTTGTATTAGCTCATTCCCGATGCAGAATAATGGGTAATGCTAGTAAAAAGTTGGTTCTTATTTAGCTATTGGAGCATTCGAACGTTGTAAAGTCGAACTCGGGTTATCATCATTTTAGAATGAAGAATATGGATGAAATAGATGTAGGGTTCGATCCTTTATACTAGTGATCTTCAACCAGATATCAGGCAATACCCAATACCTATTTATCATATTTGATATTTTCATCCGAGGATTATTTCGTTCTCATATATCAGTTCAGCACTCTGGTTTTCCTTGGTATTTCGATATTTCTTAATATCAGTTCCGAATTTCAAACTATTCGTAGAGTTGAGTGGAGGGAAGAAATGAATCAGTTAACACACTCATGCTATTTGGATGTCTGAAAATTGTTGTTTTTTTTCGATAAGCATAAAAATCAAGGATAAACTTAGACAGAACATTTTATAGACGATTATCTCAAAGACACAGATTCAAGTTTACTTTTATTTCATTTGCTTCAAATGAGAACTTTAATAATTTTGAAAGTGTTCCGTGAGACATACTGTATTGTTATTATGCATGTATCAATCGTATGGGTACCACGTCAACTGACACATTCTGTCATAGGAAAAATGACAGTGTGAGTCTGAAACTCTCGGGTCATGTTTTGAGGATTTAACTCTAAATTCGGGATGGAAACTATCTGGGGGGATGGATCAGTGTTAGAGCAGCTAGCAGTTCTATCAGAAGACAATTCGTCTGGAAATGGTGAGGTCGATATTTCAAAATTGTTGGGGGCACAGGACCAACATAAACGGTTTGGCAAAACGAAACGAATAAAGCCAAAATCAACATCGAAGAAACATCATATAAGTGATTTGGAAAAACCTGACGATTCCAGCAAACTGAAGTTCGAATCTAAACCGTTTTTATATCCTGAAGATTTGGCAGTAATCGCACACGATATTATGACGAAAGCTTGGAGGAAAGACGAAAGAATCAAACAGTTGAAACTGAAATGCTCAAAAAAATCGACCAACAGAACAAGGCAACGAGTAGATCTCCAGCGACTGTACGTTGAGGAACCACCAAAGGATAGTATGAAAACAGTGTGTGATGTGGATCCAGATTATTTCAAAGTTATCGAAGGCAAACCGGAGAAATTGAATATCAAAAATTACGTTCAAACGTTGAGGGATGCGCTTAGAACAAAAATTGTTAATGGATATCGGGAAGACGACATCATACTTCTGGACGAAACTCTCAAATCTGAACAGAAAATGCTCAGTATCATTCAAGAAAATTATGGAAAGTATGTGGATATTTTCGAGGAATTTTTATCCAAAGATCACACATCCGCAATGCAGCTATTGAACGCTTCTGAGGAAGCAACTGAGGCAGCTTACGAAGCATATGAGGAGTACAGAATTGTTGCAAAAAAGCTCTCAGCTGTGGCGGCGTCCTTGTTTATTGCTGAGGAAAAGTGGCGAAATATTAAAATATACCAGAAATTTTTATATGCTGTGAGCCCCGTTTCTTGGAAAGCCACTCATCCAATAGATAAAGGAACAAGTGCCGAGACGGAAGATGAACCAGATAACGAATTGAACATTTTTGGGACATACAGACAATCTGTCACTTGGAAGAAAACGTCACTGACAGAATTCGTTCAAGATTTTTATAACGAGATCAGAACAGATCGACCACCAGAAATTTACTTCACAACACCTGATCAACTTCTGGAATATTTTCATTTTCTGGAAACGCAGAATTTGAATGCGTTGTTGCATCTTGAGGGACTGGCTGTTCCAATGAATAATGTGAAAAATGGATTGATTGATGCCGAAAAATTGCTAACGAAACACATACAATATATGGAAGAGTGTATCGAAAAACTAGAGGCCTCAATTTCGTGGGAGGAGGATCGGGTCTCCTACTTTGGAGATTTAACCACAGAACTTTTGGAAAATCAGTTCAGAAAAGCGGTAATGGACGAAGAAGTTCTTAATTTGCAAGTCTTCGTAGAAGATGTATACGAAACGAGAATCGGTGTTAATGACGCTGATCTTGGAATGGTGGAAATGATGACAGAGATCGAAAATAAATACAGATATGAGTTGTTATTAATGGATAAGACACCCAGCTGGGAGGTAGCGACTTTGGAATATCTTTACTTTGAAGAAGAAGCCAGAGTTATGCAACTTGCAGAAAGAGCAACGAAACAATTTGCAGAGCTGGAAAAAACAATCCTCCACTTGAAGAAAACGTATGCCCCACCATATGAGAAACCCGGCGGAAAACAACTCAAAAAACGGTCGCCACTCGAGGACGTCCCCAAAAAAATTGTTGCGCCTCCTGAAAGCTTATCACAGAAGGAAGAAGAATATTTAGAGTATTTCACTGACTTTTGTTTGTCAACCGACGATTCCGAGAATTATGGAATACGTAACGAGGTCAAATTTACTTACCTGGATGGTGAACAAAAGAGTACCATGATTACTCGATCTAGACATCTCAGTACTCTCAAAAGTATTAGTTTTCTGGCGGGAATCATAAAGAAAAACGCATGAAAATAACTCGACATACGATAGAATAAATTATTCATCTTTTTTGTGAAAATCAATGATCATTAACTGAATATTTACTTTTATGTTTGAAAAGTTGTGGAACTGTTTATTCATTGCATTTGAGAATATTTTATTCAATATTGATGTAATCTAATGGAATATTTGTCACTACTATTTATTTATCATTGGTTGAATATTTTTTTCCGACTCAATGAATAGATAAATTAGATAAGTTCACTATCAGAGTTTCAACAAAGACTCCGTATAATACATGAAATGAAAACATATAATGGAAAAGAATTCATTGTTCCTTTGCTTATAACACATATGTATATGCTTCAATAAAATACATTTAATCATGCGTTTCAATTTGAATGGTCGGTAGTTTGATGAACGATGAACATTCATGTTCCAAGTCTAGATTTTTACAAAAAATGGAATCCTGTTAGGTCAATAAAATTTTTGTTTCTATATCTGCTTTTAAAAATATTCTACTCTATGTAATGAGCGCTAGGTAATATTTTTTCGATGGCAGTGCGCTCCCAAACTGTATGGCACGCTTAATGAATCAACTCAATAGCCGAATTCAGGTGGATGCCGTTTACATCGACTTCAGCAAAGCTTTTAATAAGACCGATCACACATTGCTGGTATGGAGGCTGGCTGATGTCGGTGTGACCGGCTCCCTATTGAATTGGTTTCGTTTCAATTATACGTGAGTAATCGTAAGCAGGTTGTTTGTATTGGCAACTATCTCTCAAGATCAGTTGACATAACGTCGGGTGTATCTCAAGGTTCACATCTAGGTCCCCTACTATTCCACATTTATATAAATGACATTTCAGAATGCTTCAAATTTTCGTATTTTCTCATGTACGCTGATGATCCTAAAATATTTCATACAATAACGCACTTGGACGATTGTAAGCTAATTCAAGAGGACATTGACCGATTTTTAGGGTATTGCAGAAATAACCAATAATTACACTATGCAGGAACATAATCTTCACACCTGTACTGAAGTGAAGGATTTGGGAATTATCTTCGATTCGAAAATGACCTTCAATAAACATATTTCTCACATCTCTAAGAAAGCGAACAAAATGCTAGATTCCATTTTAAAAACAACTTATCCTTTCAAGAATTATAATACATTGCGTACTCTTTTTATGTCATACGTAAATAACCTGCTAGGCTTTTCCTCAACTATTCGGAACCCCCACTATATAATATACATGAAACAAACAGAAAGAATCCAGAAAAAATTATTCATTACATCAACAAAATATATTTCGATAATACGCCACAAAATCACTTCGTAAATCGAAAGCTCAATTTGATCAGTCTTGTTGACAGAAGAGCTATAGCCGACATCAAATTTTCTTCCAAGTTGATAAATGGTATCATTCATTGCCCATCTATCAATAACTTGATTTATTATAATATTCCATAATATTCCACTTGCCATTATAAATTGTTCTATACATTCATACCCAATACAAATTACTATTTGAATTCCCCTCTACATCGATGCTTGAAAAGTTATAACTCCATTTCAAACATAATAGAGATTGATATTCTTTCTGACTCTTCAACTACCTTTGTGAACAAACTTAAGAAACACTTTGCACCATCGTCTAATTGATATGTTCAATATTTCATACATGTAAAACATTTCCACTGTATTGTATTGAATCGCAACATGACATATTTAATAACTATATATGTGAATACTGTTTCTGGGTTCGTCCTGTTTGTATTCCTCTTTGTGAAAATAAATGAAATAAATAAATAAAATAACTCTAGGAATGAGATGTTTGAATGATTTCAGAATACAGATGGATGGGAAAATCCTATTCATATGGTTGATATCAATGAAATTGTGAAGGTGAATTCTTAATCAATTTTTTAATCAATTTTGTTCCAAGTATAAAACGAGAAAGAGTCCAAGAAAGCCATGACAAATCCGGAAAACATTCCAAGATGAAGCGGTGGAAGAGTTTTTCGTCACGGGGCAAATGTATCTGTATAATTCCTCAAAATGTTTTCAGTGCCATTTACCAGCATTCTAGGTGGATTATTTGTATTATGTGAGACCTGGAAAAAAAACTTTCGAACAAATGTTGCAATGGTTGATTGTTTGGGCAGGTTTTGTACCCCAACACATTAAAATTATGGTGAAACAGCTTGCAATCGCCTGATTACATCAGAGCAAAAACAATTTCTCAACAATTCAGTTTATCATATCTGGTATGTTCTCATACATACGATGAGGAACATTTCCCGAGTGAATTTGTTTATACAGGGTGGGGCACCGAAAAAGAATCATATCGAATATCACGTGAAAAAATTGCATAAACATGTAGATTTTTTACCACATCTCGCTATCATAACCTCAACTGGCATAGTTCTTCCCCCACTCCTCATAGTTGAATAATTTATTCACTTTGTTATCTGTTTTTCATTTGTATTTTGTTTTGAATGGAATGGATATTATTGATATTACTATACCTCGTTTAATAATTTTCCGAAAAACGTAGTTTGTGAAAAGGTTATTGGTTTGAAAATAGGAAATAGTATATTGTTCACCAAGTAGAAAAAGCCTAACATTCTTGGGCGACAGTGAAGATTGCTAAGTCGAGGTGCAAGCAGAGTCTAGGAATGTGGTTTTTCCTACGAGATAAACATATATTTTTCCGAGAATCGTTTAGAATTTCTCAGATATTAATTAATTTTGGAAAAATTGCGAATAATTTCATTCACAAATGAATGGTGCTTTGAAATTCTTCATAAAATTACTTGGGTAACAAGGGAAACTGTTTTCAATCATTTATGTTTAACACTTAAAACTGTACGTGAACTTTATTTACCTACAGTAAGGAAATAAATACCCCACCTGAGTCAGGAAACATGATATTTCATTCATGAAAAATACACAATAAATATTCTGTAAATATTTCATTGTTTGATACAGACACCTTTTTTTGTTTGACTCAAAAAATAGTAATCAGAGTTCCTATGTTCGAAATGATCGCATTCACAAATCCAATGCCAGACAGCTGTTTCGACCTACCAGGTCTCATCAGTGACGCTTGGCTGGATTGTGAACACAAACATTTCGAACTATCTACTCCTTACGAAGTAAGTCTCTGAAAACTGATGCAGATCGTGTAAACCTCCAAGAGGCAACGCCATCTGCTGGGTGACGACCAAAGTCTTAAACTCTCACTGTCCAAGACAGGGGAGACCTCTTACAGCGAGCCATCGTACGACGAAGTCGCAACAAATGGCATTTGTGAATGCAATCATTTCGAACATAGGAATTCTGATTTCTGTGAAGGGATGCAGCTTTCTGCAAGTTGACCGAAGTCGATTCTCGATCGCGGCGGGCTATTTGTTGCGACTTCGTCGTACGATGGCTCGCTGTAAGAGGTCTCCTCTGTCTTGGACAGTGAGAGCTTAAGACTTTGGTCGTCACCCAGCAGATGGCGTTGCCTCTTGGAGGTTTACACGTCTTTCCTCCAAGAACTGGAAAGGAAAATGAAGGACGGCGAGGTCTCGTATCCAGGCAACTGGATATGGCATCACGTCATCCTGGGCGCTCAACCCCGGGGGGGGGGGGGGCATGGTGGTGGCCTCCAAGAACGTATCTAAAAAAAATTGATTCTAAATTTTGGTAGGATATTCTTGAAGAGCTCCACAAGCCATAGCCCACAGCATGGTAAGTCTTAGTCTGTATTTCCGATAATGGAGTGTTGCTGTATCCTTATATGCATCGTAAGTCTTCCCCGATTATATTTTCAAGCGACGTGAACAAGATCAACATGGAATTCAATAAAAACTCACCTTCTCTTGATAAACACGAGTGTTCGGAGAACGGAAAGTGCTTAGGCGTGCTGAAATTAAATTTCATCTATATTGGATGAGTAAATTGGAAGCCAGTTCCAATAATCTCACAAATAATCTCTCCTCTACAAGTAGTTAGCTTGCGGTATCGCTATCAATTAGATGGACGGTGTAGATATTAACATCAACTGAAGTTTATAATTAGAGCGCAACAGGAAATTTCACCTGGTTTCTTGGTATAAATAGGGCGATATAACAATTTTGGTGTATATTACGTGTAGGTAATTATGTGATATAATATCAACTTCATTCAACTTTTTTGCTACATTTATATGAAGTATGAGCAATCTTCATTGAAACAACAAAGATACTTGATGCATTTAATCACTTTGGAATCCGTATACATAAATTTTCTACTTCTTGAAGATTGTGGGAACATTAATTCAATAGAATTTTTATGAGTTGCGATATGAAAGTGTGTATGTTATGTAGTGTTTTCACATTATTTAGAGAAATTTTGTAATATTCGACTAATTTTTAGTCCATTCTGCACATACAATATGCATTCTATGTGAACAAAATCAAAGTTGTTGTTACCGATAGCGAACATTTGCTGAAATAAGTGATAAGCATTCATATAGTTGAACTTGGTACTGATGACGGTTATGTCATCAGAGAATCCTTAGAAGGATGTGTAGGCGCTTAACCGAAATCATCAGTGAATCGTAAATATACTCGTATGTAGTTGGGTAGTGTGAATCCACCCCCCCAAGTAACGAATAAATTGGTATCTTCAAGAGAAGAAGGGATACTAACGAAATTATTTTTAACCGGGGAATTGTTACAGAACCTATGAAAATAGCCTTGAATTAATCGAAAGAGAGAAGTATTTGCGCTAAATCTATCACGAAAGAATGACAATTATTAGCCATTGTTTTTTTTTTTTGCAGTTAATGAAATATTTATTTTGTAATTGTGCACCAGTAACGTTCTCGTTTTAACGTAACAACTTCCATATGATAGTTGCTAATTTAATCGGAGCGACGTTGCCAGATTGTGTGATATCATTTAGTTCGTTTCGAATGGCTATGATCATTTCAGAAGTCGTTCTTCTAACTTAACGGCCTAAACGCTCGGTTAATCAGATTTGGAAACCAAACAAGGACCTATTATTACTGCATAAAAAAAGCTTCTATGAAGCGTAACGTAACCAAACCCAAATTACCTGGCGTTAAAAGCTGTAGATGTTTGTATCTAGTGGCGGATGAAGGATGAGTTATATGGGGAGCTTCTATTTTGCATGTCTGCAGGTCAGCAAACTGTTCCCAGTGTAACTTTCGAACTAAACGGCTTGTATAACGCTATGCGGCAAGCAAAACTTATTGCAGGTTAGGGTATTAGGTCAGAGATATGTATGTATGCATTTTTGATAGAAACAAATTAACCTCTCATCCCCATTGGCTCGAAAACAAGAAGTGAAACTATCGAAGGCGGATAAAACTTGCAGGTCGGCGGAATTTCTTGCAGGTTGGGGTGTATACAGGTGAAACATGACCGTATAAACGCTTTTTTGACAAATAAAGTTCCACATCCCACTCACGTTTTCTCCGAAATAAGAAAGGAAACTTTCTATGGCGAATAAACCTTGCATGTCGGGTGAAATTCTTGCAGGTTGGAAACATGACCTTATAAACATTCATTTATAAGCATTTTTGAAAGTTCTACCCCAACCCTCGTTTTTTCGAAAATGAGAAAGGAATATTTCTATGGCTGGCGAATAAACATTGCAGGTAGGCAAAAATTTTTACAGGGGTACACATGGGTGAAACATGACCATATAAACGCATTTTTGACAAAAACATCCCTCTCCCCACCCTCGTCTCTGAAATGAGAAAAGAAACTTTCTGTCGATTAAACCCTGCAGGTCGGCAAAAATTCTTGCATGTTGGGATATACAGAGGTGAAACATGACTGTATAAATGCATTTTTGTTAAAAAAAATCCACGCCACACCCTCGGAAATGGGAATAGACTTTGTATGGCGAATAAACCTTGCCAGTCGGCAAAAATTCTTGCAGGTTGGGGCATATAGGGGTGATACAATACCAAATAAACGCATTTTTGACAAAAAAAAACACCATTCCTCGATTTCTCGTATTAACGGTATTTTAACATAAAAAGTTTCACGTCCCACACTCATTTTCTCGGAAATGAGGAAACAAACTTTCTATGGCGAATAAACCTTGCAGGTCAGCAAAAAGTCTTAAAGATTGGGGTATACAAGGGTGAAACATGACCGTATGACATAAAAAGTTCTACCCCCACTTTCATTTTCTCGGAAATGAGAAATTAAATATTCTATGGCGAATAAACCTTGCAGGTCGTCAAAAATTCTCGCAGGGGAAAGGAGGTGAAACATGATATCTAATAGAAGTAAATGAGAAAAGATACTTTTTATGGCGCATAAACCTTGCAGGTCGACAAAAATTTTTGCAGGTTGGGGTATACAGAGTTGAAACATGACAATAATTATATGTATTGCGTCTGATCCAAAGTCGGTACGGACTTGATCCCGTGTCCTTCGCCAAAACTTTCGTTCTATTCGAGGCAAAGTATACTGCTAGTTCTTATTAGCAGTAGGTATACTGTTTTCGAGGTTGCTGTGAATTTGTCGACAGGAAAAATAGATGAAATGACACAAAATTGAAGAATAGAATAAGTTTTTGAATGATGATATCAAAGATTGACAAATCACGAGAAAACCACTATTGGGCCACTATTAACAAATCTGTCGGAAGTGTTGCCCTTAGTATATCTTCCTACCTCTACTTTATTATAATTCTTGGATCACTGTGATCTCAGAAGCATTTCAGATTTATTGTTGAATGAACTTCGGGCTGCAATAGCGAGTATTACTGAAATCGATATATGTTCCATTCAGAAATTTTCTTACCGCTTTTTTTATCATGGATTTAGGGCCAGCGAGACCGATCAGTCATCTAGGAGAAGCCGTTTCTCCTTGAACTCAAGACTGTTGTAACTGGATGTCATTCATATACATTCTTTCTGAGTAGATAATAATGAATTCAGTTTCTCTTATTGAAGAAACAATCATATTCTGCTAATACATATTTCCTTTATATTGCATTGGACTGGTAAAATAGTTAAATGAATATAAACAATATGCCAACCTCAAATGAATTAATCAGCACGAGGTTGAGATATTCGCTCTTTTGAGTATATAGTTATTCTTCCACTTCCCATAATCTTCATATGAAATTCTACATATCCATTGAAACCTTCTCATTGTATTTATCAAAAGAGCAATGCTTATCATCAAATCACATATTAATATGAACGTTAGGGTGATTGAAGTGTGGTTCATTCAATGCTATTTCACTTATTTTAACCATTAACTCCCGCTTACTTTCTGCTGGAACAGGGCTTAGGTCACATCCTTGATCCTGATTTACTACGAGTATGAGAGGATAAATGGCGGAAATCCAAGCTCTAAAACACGCAGCTTGTCCATTGCCGAGCGGAAATTATCTCAAAACGCAATCCACGAAAATTGGCACGGTTGAGAAAGCAGTATCTTATATTGTAAGAGATACTGATAGCAAATATCTTTTTGATAATCAGACAGTGGTACCTACAATAACTCCAAGCCACTTCTTTTTCGACCCCACCAGTTATCGCATTCCACATACAGAGTGTCCTGCTTTTCATAGCTTCCATTTCTATAGTTAATTTTTGTTTGAATATAGTTGACAATGTTTCTTGCTGAGTGGTATTGGTTCAGACTCACATTATCCATATATTTAACTCTATTGAAACCTGTTTGAAAAAACTAATTATATCGAAATAATCTAAGCTGAAACAATGAATTACTGATAATGAAATCAAATTGCATAGTAGAACAGTCGAATATGTAACTGTCGAACTGAGGAAATGAATGAGCAGAAGACCATCAAAAAGGAATAAATGAGAAAGAATAAAAATCTTGTCGAATAATCCGGTCAAACTCCTAAATAAAATAAACGATGATATTGGGACCTCTGGTGCAGACGTTGAAATTTTCTGTAGAGATCAATTACCCTAACACCAAACTGATATTATTTGCTTTCGATGCGCGTTACGTAGAGTATCAGTTTTCTTTTGCTGAGGAAGCTAATATTGTTAGCGAAATGCGCGTCAAGTGCGAAAAATATCAGTTTGGTGTTAGGAAAATCAATCTCTACAAGTTCTGATTGAAATCAATGAGTTGAATGCAAACAAGAAAAATGAAATGAATTCTGGTCAAAGTGAAAAATTTAAGAAATTTTATCGATCAGTAAAAAATTACATGGCAATGAAATATATTAAATACAAAATAGTGGAATCGAACAGAACTGAAGATGAAGAAATATAAAACATGAAAAATTTGCTGGAACCAAGTTTTAAGTGACTGTCATTACCCGAGGACGATTGTGGATACCACTCTAGTTAATTGTTCATTTGTAAAAAGCAATTTTTAACAACTCATAAGATTAATGGATATGAGTTGGAATTATAAAATGCTTGTTTCGTTTCTTACGTTGTTGAACATCTTTTCTGATCGCGAAGAAACCAATGCCATTTTTCATTTTGAGTGGGAATATATACATTTTTATTCCTAAAGTAATGCTTATTTTCTACTTCTAATTCTCCCAGCATTCATGTTGAAATGATTTTCAATCGAGAATCAAAAAATTCATGAATGAAAATTTTCGTCCGAGAAAAATTATTCGTTGCAGAGGAAACACTAAACATTTTTTTGGTATTAAGCCTCTGGAATAAATCGATGTTTTGGGAAAATGATCTCTAAAGGCCGTTCACGATTATATTAAAATAGTTGGTGTTCCATTCTTTGAAACCAAAATTTAGTTGATAACTCGTTTTCATTTCATTTCATTTATTGATCAACCATTCGCCGATTACAAAAGTAAAGAATCGATTTCGTCTTTCGTCAAAATATATAATAACAGCAAGCGATTTGTTAAAAGGTAAGACTTGAGTTTGTTCTCGAAAAGTTTGTTTGACCAAATATTTTTAATATCGGAAGGTGAAAAATCGTATAGCTGTACACCGGCACCCTCAGGAGATTTTTTTGAAATAACTGAGATTCTGTTTTTTGATATATAATTTATCATTCCACCTAGTTGGGTCACCATGTTTGGTATAATTGCCAATATTGTGTTCAGTGAAAGTATAAGAACAGGTTACGGTTAGGATTTCGTGCAATTTTAAATTTCCCTGTAGGATGCTTTGTAATTGTAATCTTCTGAGTCGAGTTTGTTGTGACTGGTTTACACATGGGTGATGACTCCTTTCTGTTGAAGGTAAGACCTCGATAATCTTGTAAGAGTTTAGGTTCCTGAGGGATGTTCGTTTGTAGGAGAACGTCAATTGGTTAACAAAAACATATTGGTAAATGCAAGGAGTGAATATGATGGCAAAATCCCCTCGAGTAATAGAGGGTGAGTAATCTTTTTTTTTTCCAGAAAAATACTTCAGAACTGTTCACCGAGCGTAGAAGATTCATATTTCACTTGAATAATACAGATGATTTCCTGATCTTGCTGCTATCCATAACAAGCAGTGAACTGTTGTTAAATATAGTGTTTCCATTATTTGGAATATATATATGTAAACTGAGTGAGAATCGA
Organism: Zygogramma bicolorata; assembly: GCA_032362365.1. NCBI lineage: Eukaryota > Metazoa > Arthropoda > Insecta > Coleoptera > Chrysomelidae > Zygogramma > Zygogramma bicolorata. The sequence continues at coordinate 270,804 of JAVJAQ010005941.1, forward strand.
TAAAAATTCTCAACAAGAAGAACGTAAAAAAATTGTTGGTGAGAGTTTCTCCAAACCCATAACCCACAGACAAGAGAAGAAAAAAATTGCCATTTCACCAAGAGCAATATTTATGAACCCTGATGAAGTGTATTAAAAAATCAGTAAGCAATAGAACATTTTATTGCAAATAAAAATTTTATGTTGTTCCTTTCATAGATGAATCGGTGAAGTCATACATTCTCAGAATATTCTATTATTCAATTCTGATACTTAATTTGATATACCTGTCACATTTAAGCTAGAGTATTCCGTTCCGGTGTTGGAATTCATTTATTACCTCGCGGGGAAATAAAATCAATTAATCCTCCAGTCGTATGGATTCACCTATCTATTCGTCGCGTAGATTGTTAATAGATCAACATATCAACACCTCAGACCGTACAAAAAAAGACGATTCCACTGTACTAAATAGATATGAATTCAATTCACCAATCATGAGAAACGAAATACGGTTCATCTATTGAATCTTTACCGATGCGTCATCAGTTTTAAGAATATGGAATACGTCAAGAAATGCCAGTCAAAACAAAATATGAATGAAGAACGACATAGCTAATATCCCCTGTAGCTGTATCACTACTACCGACATAGTCATCGGAGTGAATTTCAAGATGAATGAGCCTCTGAAGAAGCTAGCCACTCGAGCCAGCGAAACGTCAGGAAGAAATTCCAAAAAACGACTGCCTTCAGACCCGAATAAAAGTAGTGATACTGAAAACCTCGGCCGCGAAAGCCTCAACTATTTTATCCCCTGTAGCTACTTATTTACGAAATGAAATATTTGAATATATGGAAATGTCGGATCTCCAGAGAATGAGAGTTGTTCTAACAATTCAACTGAAATTGCAATCTACGGATCCGCAGACATCAGCTTTGATAGGATAATGGAACATAGTTATGTGCATAAAGTATTTTTCATACTCGCAAAATATACAGTGCTTTTCGTTAATGAACCCCCCTTTAGTTTTTGAACGGATCAACGCAAAAACTCGAAACTTAGAATAATTAAATTGATTCAAAAATATTATATTTTGGAGTAAAATTGACAGATGAAAGTTGCAAGCTGGCGGCTGGCTGGGGGTCATCTGGAAAAACAAAATCAAATAAAAAGGGGGTCTTGTGACACATCACTTTAAAGGTCCTGACAAATACTTCACTTAGAATATGGAGCCAATATCTCCACCTACTACAAAATGACGAAACATTAAATAATTGCCTAAATACGTCGATGTTCAACTTCATACTTTGAATAAATATGCTGAGTTCAGTTCAGAAGTTGCTCGAAATAGTTGCCTTAAACAACCTTTCCAGCATTTCGCGCTGTACTTCTTCAATGTTCCATTCCACAAACTCAATACTTTTTTATATCTGCCGATATATTTCTTTATAGTATGTCTCACAATCAGTTACACAAGTTATTAATTCAATAGCATTAAAGTCTGGGTGATACGGCGGTAATCTTAATACTTCATGAGCATATTCTTATATTAGCTCATCTATAATATATATTTTGTCCTTCCGGTTCTCCTCATCGCCAATTGCAATAATTCTGGTTTAGTTAATTTCACATCGACATCGATGTTACTGTCCTGTAGCCAACTGAAAATTTCCGATTTTGTAGTTGTAGGCTATTTATTAAAATTTTCACTTTGTTATGGTGCATTGTCCATTATTATCAACGATGGCTCGTTCCAACTGAGAAGAACTATGAAGTGATCGACTTCGTGAATATTGTACTATTCATTTCTTCATGATAATCTACAGTCAAAGATTTCGAATACGACAATAAACTGGTTTCTGAAACAACCCCTTTGTGAGTCTTCATACACAACAATAAATCGTTTACCATCATATCCTTCGGGTTTGAGTACACTTTCGACATTATCCTAACAATATTTTGTTTTATTATCTCTAGCATATGTCTTTATTCCATCTAAGAAAACTACTTCTCGTGGAAATGAACTTGTTCGATTACTCTCTTATTTACGTCAAAAATATGCTCGTTATGAAATAATATGAGTCCTTTCAATCAAAGCTCTTTGATGACTATCTTTTTAAATTCAAATCCCAAGTATATCAAGAAAATATTCAACGACGATTTGCATATAGGAATGATCTCTTTATTTTCCGGTTCATCGTTCAAAAATTGGAGGGTTACATGTTTTTCTGGAAAACAAATATTCAAATGAATTTGGGTACACCAAAATATTCATAGGATACGAGGATTGACATTGCATAACTGCATTTCGAGAACGAACTTTCAAAGAAGATAGATGTGATTTTTGTGTACCCACTTTCTGTATACATATCGTTTAAAGTATTTCGTTCTGTTATTTTCTTTCCTTCTGGTGAATCAGCTTTTTTCGTCTTGGGACGATGTGACGTCTACTTTTTCCTGGAGTTGATGGCTTAAGTTCAGTTTCGGTTCTTTTGTCGATGTTTTACACATTGATGACGCATGAGTAAAGTTGAAATAATCGAAGTGTACTTCGTTATCAGGTACAAGTTCATATGAGTCACAATCGTGAAAAAACAGTAATTTCTGTAAATCATTTATATATAATACCGCACTGAATATTCATTTGCTGAAGTCACTAATTGCCATTTACACCGGGTGTACTAACTTACACTTAGTAAAATATCACTTGGAAATATTCTCCTGTTCTTTTGCATTTGAGTTTTGTGTGAGTCCAATGGAAAAATTGTTTATCACTACTTCCATTTGTATAAAGCATATTTTTTTCGATTTCTTACCTAGAATAAGATTGCAGTTTTAGTGATAAAGAATTTTCAATTGGGGTTTCGAAGGATTCAATCAGATTTATATCAATATATGAAGAATTCACATTCAACAAGTTCACACTTTATTATAAAAATCATGTGTGACCACAAATGTACCTGTACATTCGTTTACCCTGTGACGTTTGAGCCTTTGAATTTAATATTATGTTCACTTTCATCGCAAAAACATCTTTGGAAATATATTATGAAAATATGTTCCTCCATTACTATTTCATTATTCCAGCTCCATTGCAGAAAGCGGCTCAAACAGGTATTTAGCAGAAAACTTCTACTCTCGTTATTTGCCTCTCGTTATTTGCCCTGTCAGTATAATTTTGAATACGTTAAACATTGGTGGATGCGTACTTTGATCGATCTATAATCCATTTATGAATAAGATAAAACTAATTGAAAAAATATTTCCAATTCATTGTCGCTTACTGCAGCAGTCTGTTCCTAAACATCTTGTGTGTCTGTTTCTGGCTAACGAATAAAGCGTGTAATTATTTGTCTCAAGATATACTGTTACGTGGATATTTCAAATTTAACAAACTTCCTGCGAGACATCTACGAATATTCAGAACACGTTAAATAAAATTATCCTTCCAAGTGATATTCAAGTGGTGGCGTTCTGACGCGTTTAATGTGACTGTTACTTCTTGTTCATTTAGGGGAGGAAAATCATCACTTGAAACATGATTCGAATGAGATTTGATCATAGTTTCAAATGTGCTTTTGTCAAACTACAATTAGGAAGTTGGAGGAAAACGGAACTCTTGATGCTACTGGAAAATTGGATATTTAAGAAACCATTTCTTGAAACGATTCATTCTCATGAAATGCTGAGTAATTGAGCAAAATTGTATTGAGTTTCGCATTGATTGAATAATCGTCCAAAATTGAATTGGATATATCCAGGGTGACCGAACGAACTAAGATAAACTCAACTCAAACTCAAAAAAAAACTGATTGATTACGAATTTAAATTTTTGGTATATATTCATAGAAATATATATATATATATATCATGTAATTTGGACATGACCTCGCCTCTCTTCAAACATCACCACGAAACTGGACACAAAATTGACTTCAACAACACGAAGACCATTGCTACAGCAAAAACACTGCACTCCAGAATAATTCGCGAATAAATAGATATTGAAAAACGCCCTCAATACCTCAACAAACGAGACGACTCACAAAGGCTTCCCAATTCCTCGAAACCATTACTATCCCATCGAAAAAATCCATTGATCAATCCTTTTCAAACCAGACCTGTATATGGTCCAATACTTGCAACAACGTCAGATTCTAATACAGCTATAAATACCATCCCTCTATCCACAAAACCACAATCTTCACTTCGTCGAGATGAGGCTGGGGGTTAAGGAGACTTAGACCTCGCCACCAAGTCAAGAAGAAATCTTGAGAATGGCTCCAAAGTGGGAGCAAAAACGTCAAAAGAAGAACGATTCCAGACGCGTTTCAACCGGAAGTTCCAGTCATCACACATTATTATATTTGATGATATTTGAATAATGTTTTTCTCTCATACAAGAAAGTTATGAATTTGTATCGAATTGCTCAAACGACTGCAAAAGGCTGAGCTAAGAATTTCCTGGCGCTCGCGCCTACGACGGATTTTCAGTGAGTATGGCAAGATGTAAAAACTATTGGAACTGTTCGGCTGGGTTTTCTAGTAACATATATAAAAGTCGGCAGTCGTACATAGACGGAAGTATATAGTAAATTTAGGATTGCTTTGTAGGGGGTTGTATAGTCTATGTAAAGTTAATCCGAACAGCTACATGAAAGTGTATAATGTCCGCGACTGAATTCCATATGAAACTTCTCACATATAAAAATAATGATTAGACCTTAGAAATCATACCAGGCTGCCCATGCCATACAAAGGAACTGCCGACATTCGGTACCTATTTCGTTTTTATGCCATTGGAATTGACTCTGAATAGACTATTACTTTACTAAGTTTTTGGCAGTGAATAACGTGATTTCTTCAACCGTTCCGAAAAAAAAAAGTATAAAATGAGCTTTATACTTTAACGAATCCGGAGTACTATTTAATGCACCTTTGTTACCTATCTAAACTCCATGATAGTTGCTGATCGTTCTTACCTGTGAGAGTCTGGTCGTCGCGGGTTCTTGCTCTAATGCGTATGCTGTATACAAGACTAAACAAATCGAAACGAGTAGACAGAAATGTCAATAAGTGCTAATTGAACCGAAGGTGGTAACTTCTTGTTATAACTTGTGGCACTTTTTTGTCTAGCAACAATGGTACTTGACCGAAAGTTATACGGCCCAAACATATTTTCTCATTTAAAAGCATGGAAATTATTTAAGGAACTATTGTATAGCCAAACACGAGTCGGCTTGTAGTCTCTTTTATGTGAAAATCCTACAGAAAACTGCATCAGTGTTTTTTTTAATTCGACCTGTGGAATTAACACTCATTCTATCTATCATTTGTGTCAGTGCCTTTTATCTGTGTTTTGAAGTTATTTTGAGTCAGATAGGTATAAAGTATCAAGAATAAGAATGATAAAAAACTTGAGTGATGAGAATTGAGAAATATTAATGCTCCTCTCATCTATCATTCGTTTTTGTTTAGACTTTTTTCATTTTATTGCCTGCTCTTATCATGAATATAACATTAATTTATAATAATTACGGTTGATAAAATATTATTCAGCTTATCGAAAATGACAGTCAATTACATATATATGAACTATTTTCAATTACACCTGTCATAAAATTGACTGCCAATGATTGTTCATGAACCCAAAATATAGTTTGCACCCCCCAAATTGAATGTTGCCAAAGAATGAATAAAAATTCAAAGGTGCTATTTTCTGATTGTTTTTCGTTAATATTTTGTGAAAAAAAATCCATTGTTCAATCCTAGTCCTTGAATATCAACGAATCAAGCTACATTTTTCTGTATCTCACAATATCCAGTGTGATAAAACCACCATTCCATGCTGAAACTACCCGGAAATGAAACCGTTCGTGTCAACTGGCTGATTGAATATACCCTTGAAAGACTTCCTGCCTCTGGAACCATTAAATAAATTATTGCCAAACCCCAACGACACGGGAATGGAAAGCTACGTGGAAGACAAATGGAGACTTCGCGCTGGTTTAAGATTTCATCCATTATCTTCGTCGCCACAGTTGGGAACGTAATAACAAAATAAACCACCCTTGATTCGATTTGGACGCGATTCGGTTCCGACAAGTTGTGCAATTTACTGACAGCAGTTTCACCACCTAAATGGCGGTGAAATTTCGATAAATAAATAAAAAATAAAATATTCCCAGACATCGTTGTGAAGTCTTTCGGAAGAGGGAAAAATCGTCAATGAAAAACGTCTGCCCTTCGTACAATAGAACTACAGAGTAATTTCCTTGGAGATCCATCTTATTCACATATTTGCACTTCTCCTTTCAACAAAGGACTGAAAACGGACATTGTTCCACCAATATATATGAGGAAAGACGGGAGAAACTCCAATGAATATAAGGATGTAACCCTTTCAGGCGTTCCAGAAAAAGTATTACTATGAGATTCAGAAAAAACAGGATCACGACAGAACTCATTTCCATAACGTTGCATAAATTCATAGATGCGTTTGACAGAGTCCGAAGGAAGGACAGGGAGTGGCGAGTATAGGCAGAAGGGAGAATTTTTTTCAGAAGGACTTTTTTGTTTCTGCGTATGATATGAATATAGCAACAAATAGTGTTTTTTATATTTTTGATATTATTTCTTTCATACATTTTTGGAAAAACAAAAAGACAGCACGGCAGTATTTCAATTTTAATCATTTCCCAATGCTTTTGGGCGAAGCAATAAAGCAGAAGGGAGGTTAATGGAGTTAGTAGATAGCTCACAAAAGTCTCACGAAGACTTTTGAGAGTCACTCATATAGGGAGAACTTGTCGACGATAAAATGAAGCAAGAATGTAATAAGAATCGTAAGAATCTGCTGAACAGGACAGCAAAATTAAAAAAATATTGGGAAAAGTCGGTAAGCTATTCCATGCAATGGAATCAATATACCGAGAGAAACGAAAACACTTGAAAATAGAATAGATGGTTTAGCTAAAAAAAGCTCATCAAACATTTTTCTGAATTGCTTCGATACCTTACGTGTAATTTTATGACAATTGTCTTGTTTGCTTCGAATCCAAGAAAATATGGAAATTTTCACACATGGTCACAAAAGGAGATCTATGAATCGATTCATCATTGTGGCATAGTTATTTGAGAAACCAATCAGAAAATGTTTCAATTTGTACAACGAACTCGATTTCTGTAGCTGTACAGAATTAGATTTTCTATCGTGTTACATCGAATTTTTCAATTTATCAGTTTGAGTGAAATATGAATTGGGAATGCAAGCAAAAGAGATTTATTCGAGATTCGAAATACTAAGTGTTATTAAAAAATAAACCTATGGAATATAATACAAATCATGAGGATAAATGCGCTTAGACATCAAGGCCATAATAAAATGAGTCACAAAGTTCAAGAAGATTGATGGGTAATTGAACCCTTTTCAAATTTGCACATGTTTCCGTGGTAAATGTTACCTTCACGTCAACTTTTCAACGAGATACCAGATTTATCGCCATCCTTCCATTTCATATATCTATTTCCACCTTGTAGATGGGATCACAACAAAATTTCAGATCTACCAGAAAGAATGTGTTGATTCAAGTTCCATTGGTGTTAACGTTGTTTGCTTTTCTAATTCGAAATTCTTTGCGCTCACGTGAACGCCTTTCAAGATTCTTTCAGTCAGTTAGTTCTCTTTTTCATTCCTTTTTTAATTTCTTCCAGGTGGGCGAACGTGACTTGTGTAGATTACGTTTTTCTTATTTCGAAGAATAACCCAGTGTGATGCAGCATATCGAGATCCAGCACAAATATTTGTCGATAACAAGTGGTCATTCAGCAAGAAAAACATTATTTCTGTTCATTCGGATCATTGTTTCAAACTGTCTCGAAGTTGTCGAGAAGATACAATTCTTTATATTAGCTTCCTCAACATCGACGAACAAACACTTCTCTTAGTGGGATCCATTTTGATAGTTGTCGGATGCACAGAAAAATGTTCACGTACAATAATTGTTGTTTCTGCTTATTGATGGAGAATATACAATGCGTGTCACATCAAACTTCCATAGGAATTTCGAAGTGAAGTAGTGCAATCATCTGGAAATGTTACGTGTGACGAGTTGAAGATATCAACGAATTTAGTCTTTCCAAAATGCAGGGTATTAATTGAAAGCGTAGCGTATCGAAGGAATGTTTTTTCAATTACATAGGTGGATTTCACTTGAGAAAAAAGTTTTAAATATGCTTATGAATATACACCAAACGTTTCAGAAGTTATGCTCAAAAAAGTATAGAGAAGCAGTTTTTGACATAGTTTCTATTTTGTCACACACTTTGTCATAAAATAGTTTTATAAATATAGTTTTCTTGTTGTCGATTTATAATTTTACCATACTTTTTCTTACTAATACAGGGCGAATCAGAACTCAAAAATATTTCACTGAATGTTTTTAAAAAACACTTTACTATTTGATTTTCACTAGACAAAAACGCTACACCTATTTCACTAAAAACTAGCATCTAATCCAGAAAAAATAACAAGATGAAGTTTTTCTCAATTACGTTGGATGGCATACCCCATGTGTGATTTCATGTTTGGTTAATGATTGAAGATGTATTTGGAATTAAGGAAAATTACTCCGTAATTGTATCAGTGTGTGTGACAGTTATTCGATCGAACAAACAAGTGCGCCGTTTCTCAAGGGCAAAGGGGGCGGGCGCCCCTTCCTGTATTTTAGATTTTTCAGTCCATACGACACGATATCGACTTAATTCTGATTTTTGGTAATACTTCGGTCGCTATGAGCTCCTTTTTTTATATTTTTTGTGGCACTTACGTAATTCGGTCTCCTCTACAAAAAATCCAACTTTCTCCAAAAGTCAACATTAATACATTCAGTTCTCAAATTGGTTATGGTTTGGAAATAAATGCATTCTTTGAACAACAGAAATTCGATGTGAAAAATTGTAAAGTTTTACAAAAAAATGGACCTGTATCTCCGAGACCGCTGAAAATTTAATTTCGATTTTTTGTAGAGAGCGAATATCGTAAGTCCCACGAAAAAATTCAAAAAAAGGTGCTCATAGCGACCGAAGTATTACTGTTTTTTTCAAACCACACTCGTAAGTATTGTCCAAAAGGATTTTCATTTCAATTTAATGCATTACTTTGATTTCGAGAAAATGCGCCCCCTAACATTTTTTGTAACGGCGCCCATGCAAACCAAATTTTTTCAATTCACGCATTCACGATGAAAAATTGAAAAACGTGCTTGTATATTTATTATAATTCATCAAAATAACTTTAGTCAAAATCGAAATAAATTTGAATAACAAATATTAATGAAAACTCTCGAACAGTAGATGGCGGTGAACTATTAGATCTCTACATCACCAAAATTTAATCCCCATAATCCTGGACAAATGATGCTTGTTATCTCTCCTTATCAGTTAATGGACAGGTAAAAAGACGGGATGGAAGTTGTCGATCTCCCCTTAGAATCGAAACAATAAATGAAGGAGAACTGCGAGGATGTTTTCGTGACGTATCGATTCCACGCAATAACCCGAATTTGATGAAATCGAACGAAAATATATGTTCGGAACAACTGTAAAAACGGACACAAAAAGTATACGGCCCACATAACTACGAATACAGCAACATAACATCGAGCTTCTGACCCATTTTTTCATGAACAAAAATAACCAGGGCAGAAGAGAATATAAAAAGTTGAAGAATAAAACATGTTTGATTCCATGTATATTTACTGAAACGATGTTCCTTGTTAGTTTTAGTAAGAAATATTATGAGTACACGTGGTATGTTTGAAGAAAAATTGAAATAGATAAATGAAATGATTTTCGCTTATCGACTGAATGTGGAGAATATTATGAATTAGTGTCTATACATTTTCTAGCAATTTCATTATGGACGACGAGTACATTATTTACATTCCACGTGAGTCCAGATATCTTTTTAGATGTAGCTCATTTGTCAGGTTTTGTAATTCAGCGGCTAAGCTTGTGAATTCACTTGTGGAAAAAACTGTGTTCCGTTGCTTACAGTTTCGAGAAAATTTTGAACGGCGACGAATTCGTACATCCTCTCACTTTCTCCAATGATGTTTTTTAAACATTACACGAGAGCCTTTGTTACAGTTCTGAATTATTCCAATGATGAAAAAGAGTAACCATGCTTTTCTATGTTTTGTTCCTTATCAAACACCGTATCGATCATGGTATCACTGGTAAAAACCATTCCTGGCACCTATTTGAAATTTACATAATTTGAACTATCCCTGAATAGTAACCAACTGCCAGTCACATTGTGCATCAATACCTGACTTTATTACCCTGAATGTCGAGGCATAGTTTTCACATGACCTTAAATGAATGGATCAAAGCCTCACTTTACTTGGTCTTCTGGTATCTCAATTCCCTTTTTTTTGTTGGAAAAAACTTTTCTGGAAGCAGGAGCTCTCAAACGCAATTTGCGTTTTGCGATTTTCCGAGCAAAAATCAAAGGAACACATAAATATTGATAGTGTTTATTTTATCATTTGTGATAATTTCACATCTTGTATGGATTCATTCATTTATAGGATCATAATTGAGGAATCTCTCAGGCCTCACTCCAGCTAAGGTAAGGGTGTCCGAACACATCTAACCAGTATTCTCTAAAGTTCCACAGAAAATAATGAAGATACAAATACGTCCTTTCTTGGAAGATAATTTTATTCAACCACCAAAACATTCGGGATTCAGACTTACTTATAGCTGTGTAACCGCACTAGTTAATATAATTGATGATATATTCAAAGGTATTGATGAGAATAAAGCTACAGTTCTCATTTCGCCAGATTTCACGAGAGTATTCGATCTTGTCAATCACATAATTCTTTTGGCTAAATTACACCACTTTTTGTTATGACAGAACTGCTAGTGATGTAGTTGCTTCTTTTTTATGTAACAGATATCAACAAGTAATTAGAATTAGACATTTAAAATATTGAAAGTGTTTATTTTATCTTTGGTGATAATTTCACATCTTGTATGGATTCACTTATTTATAGGATCATAATTGAGAAATCTTTGAAGACTCACTCCAGCTAAGGAAGGATGTCCGAACGAATCCAACTGCTCGTCTTCATTGCAAACACAGCATTCTTATGAATATTCCTTCCCTTGCAGGCCTTTTTATCACGTGCTCATCGTGATAGCCCCCACTGGCATTCAATTAATCCTTACATTCATTACCGGGAAAGCAACCCACCTTGAATCTGGCCAGGGAGCACTCCTTATATACTCGATGAGACTGGACAGTAATACCTCTTGTGAAACAAGCTCTAGCCTCTGCTTGTAGCATTCTGCATGTTTACAGGGCACAGGTTGTCTTTTAATCATTTAAACAGCTGAAGCAGTTGCCCTCAACAGGACCACACACAAGCAAGACTTTTCCATTTTCTTCGTATGCGCCTACCTTAGCCTCGAAAACATCTTCCGTCAAGAAAATCTACAATTTATTGCATAACTCCCAATAATTCCTTGTACATTATTCGGTACTCGAAAGAGATTAGCTTTTTGTTAGTACGATCTAAAATTTGTAAATCTAAATTGTACTTTCGGTACCCCTCTTCTATGCAATCTATTCTCTATTCCGTTGTACTGTGATGGAACTTATATAGGACATACAGTCACTTTATTAAACGAGCTTTAATTCACCCAGTATTCCTCTCGACTAGAGATTTCTTCGGTATCTTGAATACATTTATAGGATACTAGGAAGGAATTCTCAAACTTGTAGCAGATCTCAGGGTTTTTGGTTAAAAATCGGTGGTCGGTTGACACTTATAATGAACTTTCTTTAAAATGGTGAGTGACAGGTACAGGCGATAGTAATCTACGAAAAATTATAAGGGGTAGAACAAAATATCAAAACACGAAAATTGAGTTTTACCTACCTACGAAAGTGCAGGCACAAGTTGAAGCGCTGCAATGCAACGTTCAACATTTAACAACCAATAAACACTTTGAAAGTTACACCAGATTCGCGACGTGCAAAGTTGCCAAAGGGAATGGTCGAATCTCACTACGAAAAACTAGCAGGGTTTTTTGGTATCGCTCGAAACTGTTGATACAATGCGCCACCGCTAACCGTTTGCGACATCTCAACTGGATTTATAAATTACTGGTTGCCTAAATAGTGGCGGTATTTCACCCGCGAACACAAGGACTCTTATGATTCGTTACAAACTCAAAAAACTACATAGCCTCTGAGGAAGAGAACATTTTTTTTCCGAGAAAAATCTGAAAAGGAACTGAAACTTATCGACAACCATACAACATTCACAATTCAACTTAGATTCAGAAGCTAAGTTGCACCGATTTTCGACTGAATTAGCACAGCTCATTAGGTAGTCGTATCTCTGGAAAAAATATAGGCCGGTGAAAAATTGCACGCAGTTCTCCTAAAGCTCAGCATTTGTTTATAGATGAGCCTCAACGAGAGTGCTTTGTTTTGCATTCTCGTTTACTGTTTATAATTTGTATAGAAGTTCCGTGACAATGGTCGTTGATATTGTTTTAATTATTTGTCTCTCTTTTCCAACGGCAGTTCTGGGAAAGCTTTCATTTAGGTGTACAAATAACCCCTATGAATTTAAAATCTGCCAGCAGCAGAGGATGTTTTGTGACATTTTATGCGGAATAATCGTGCGACAGAATCACCTCAATGAATGATAAAAAGAGGTTATTATATGGAATGAAATGCACATGAACAAAAAACCGCAATTGTCACAATGGAAATGTTTTTCATGACTATATTTATAGGATGGGGGGGGGGGAATTAATTTCTGAAAATGCATGTTGGGACGTTTATATCTCATCTTACAGTCTAGATGAAGTTATATTATTTGAAAGTACGCAACTTTTTTTGTCAGTGACCCCAGTTGGACTTATACCCTTTCCCCCCCCCCACCCTAGTTGTGCAGAGAAATTTTCATCGTGACAAATATTCTTTTTCCTACCGAGTTCTTCCATATATTGAACATAACATAATTTTACGGAAAGGCATTTTTCCATATAAATGGGGTGGGGTACTACTGAGAAATTGGATGTGATATTCAATAAAACGATTGAAATTGGTCCAACAGTATCTTCACGAGACAATTCTTTTGCATCGAGGAGATTGCAGCTTTCATTTCGAGGATCGTTTTCAACTGCTTCACCTGTTTGGTTCGAACCCCCACACAATGTCATTCCACGTTCATTTAAACAAAAATCGATAGTACGCTTAATTACATTGGTCAAGAAAAAAGTTTTTTCGGTATTATTTTTTATCACTGCAACTTCAATCCTCTAGGAAGGGTGGGACCAACCCTTACTATTTCAAATGGAACCAAGTGATACCTTTTGCAGAAGGGCAATTCTCTTATTCAATATCAATATCTTATTCGTTAAATTTGGTTATATAGTTTCCGAGATAAGTATCGTAATGTGTAATTATTTTTCTGATCTAATTATTTGATCAACAAAATAATTGAATGGAATGAAATAGAAAACGTACATATTATTTACATATACATTCAAAATGGCCACCACCGACTTCCATGCAAGGTGTTATTCAAATGTTCCACGAATTGCCTGTAACATGTCTGGTGTTTTCAGCCAGCATTCTTGTAGATATCGTTCCCTTAGGTCATTTTGAATTTATGTGTAAATATTACGTTTGTTTTGTATTACATTTCATCATTATTCATCAGAGTTAAAATATCGAATGTCAACAAAAGAAAGTTACATTTGCCCATAACCAAATATTCAACAATACATAATACATCCCTGATTCTCTTGGTTTTGTACTTTGAGCAACTCAAGTCTGGCAATCTACTCATTTATGCATCTGGCATCGTATGGCTTCAGATTACTCAGGTTGAGAGAAACAGACAAACAGATTCAGAGTAATAAGTCTGGTAGAATGGGCGTTGAAATGAGATAATAAATCCAACGTTGTCTCCATACATTTGCAATTTTTTGTTCCCAAGTGGATTCTTATTTTAATTGGGAAATCTATATTCCGAATACAGAAAAATTTATGTTTATTCCTTTCATTTCTCTTCTGGTAACGAATGCTCGCATTTTCACTGGATTGTAATTTGCGGAACAATATAGACCATTAAACAAATTAGTAGGTCCGGCGGAACATACAGGGCGTCTTAGACCGTACAGTTCCTCAAATTTTTTGGCAATGGTTTCAAAAGTTATTGCTATTCTGAATTGAATACAGAATGAAGTTACTTATCAATAGTTTCAGCTTGTTCCACGACTTCCAACGTATGTCTCTCATTTGTTTCCAGTTCCTCGTTTACATTTTCAGTACAGATTGAATTTTTGTTCCAGAAGTGGTTTGATATCACTGAAAAAATTAATTCTTCTGAAATTTTCATCAATGATTCTGTGAAGGTCGGGTATATGGTCCATCCGAGATGGAAATTAGGACAGAATCACCTCGATGAATAATGAAGTGAGTGAGTTTTTTTGTCACCTGATCTTGCAAGTGCGTGCTGATTCATGTAACTCCTATGATATGACATCATATTGGATAGTGAGCCATTAAAGACTTGTATGAAGGAGTCAGTTTGATTACGTGCTGATTCATGTAACTCCTATGATATGACATCACATTGGATAGTGAGCCATTAAAGACTTGTATGAAGGATTCAGTTTGATTTTTCGTTTTCCTTAAGTCTCCGGAAAGCTTTAATGTATTGTCTGCATCCATGATCTCCAGTAGTAGCTTGTTTAGATGTCCTTTCAATAGATAATGTCCAGTCAGTGGCTCTGTTATGATTAACACTGATCACTTTGGAACGGTTTGTCAATCTTTTTCTCCGACGGCCCTTTGACAGAACTTCAGGTCACTAGCTCTGAAACTGAACTATTGATGAAGTGAAAGTTGATTAGTCTGTTGACTATTGAATGATACTTCAATGTTTCAATATTGTTATCTGTTCGATGAATCGTGCGTCAAAAATAAAACATCTACAGCTTTTGAAGAACCTCTCAATAAATCAAATCGGTTTAGAAAAAAAGTCAATATTCAAGTATCTTCTTCTGCCACAATTTTCAGCAACATTGTGTCAGTTCCTCGATAATTCCAATGGATAACGAATCCTCCCAGCAGTGCAGTGTTTTTCTGTCATTGGGAAGTGCTATTATATAAAGAAGAAACTCCTATTCTAGTTAACTATCGGTGCCCTTTAGCCTTGGCCCTACGTTTGAATAGCTGAGCGACCTGACCATTTAGTATCATCGATCACTGTTATGAGAATAATTGAGATTTCGGATTATTACAAGTTGATGGATTTTGCACGTTTGATACAGAAAGTAGTCACCCACAAATCTCCAAGCTCGCAACAAAACAACTTTTTTTCCAAATAAGACGGTATTCTGTGAAAATTAAATATTATAAAGTAAAAAAAGAAAGAAGTTTGTTATATCAGCTCTGTTGATTATCTCAAAATTCCACGTACATACACATATTTTCTCTTCAATAACAAAGAACATTCACGAAATCTAATATGACTCGACTCGCACTATTAAGGTTCTTAATATATTCACATCATCAACATTCCCGGCAGAAGGGACACCAAAATACATAACTGGGTCTGGAGAGGGCTGATAGAATTTAGTGAAGCAACACCATTTGCACCCTCCCTAGCTGCGGTCATTTGTTTGCATGCGAAAGTCTCGCAGGAGTGTTTGTATATAAAACGCATTGCGGCCAACTGATGCCGAAAGCGGCTTAGAAGGAACTTGCTGGAAGGAAGAAGTCTCATTGAAATCTTTCATTATCGATTCACTTTTTTCCTAAGCGGAACGCGTGTAGATTGCAAATAATATCAGTTTGGTGTTAGGGTTATTGATCTCTACAACAAGTTTCAACTTTAATGACGAAGGAGTTCATATGTAAATTGTACTGAACAACGAGTAATGGAATATTTTCCTTTTGAGGTAGAGGGGTGTGACCAAAGCAAATTTTTGCGGTTACCTTTTGCTTTAGCCCTTATATCAATTTTGAAAAATAGTATATTATGCAACGATCGTGTAATGATGGTTATTAAGACATGAGCATAAACCGGGATACGAAACGAGCCGAAGGTGAGTTTCGTATGGTTTATGCGAGTGTATTAATAACCATTACATGAGAGTTGCATACGCTATTTCATCTACACCCGATAAATAGTGAAGAACTACAAATAATATATTTATATTTGTATTGCACACAATCATACTAATTATACGAATTTCTTCGAAAAATTCTACAGAATTGTAATTAATAGTATTACTTCGAGAAATAAAAGATGAGATATGAAAAGAAGATAGAAAATCAAAGGAAAAAAGATTGCTCGAGGCCGGAATCGAACCAATGTCTCTTCCAGCTTGAAAATTCAATCTCAGCGCCACAGACGGCTCGGCTACGGAGAGTTCACTAAACTTGATGAAAAAATAAGTGATAAATCATGCATTTGTCAAATGAAAAATTTAATCATTCTAACTGTATTTCTGTCGGTGAAGGTGTCGAAGGTGATTCTCCCATATCGCTGGTATCAGAGATTTTGTTATGCTTATCGAAGTTTGGCTATATTCTTCAAAAGTTCAATACCTATACCGATTTTGACTTGACAAATGCAGACCATGCACATCATGCTTGATTGAAAAATAATGTGTTTCTATTGGTTGAAAATCTGTATCGTAATGAAAAATCTGTATCGTAATGGATTTCATTATAAAACGGGTTGTGGGCATATAAGTGTATCACTAGAGTACGGGTGTAGATAAAATATATTTTCATACAAAACTCCAATGTAACAAAGTATGTCTCTCCTCAATGAAATAATTTCAAAATTCTAATATTCCAAAGATGTTGAGGAGTTGTTCAGCATTTTTCAGGGTCTCATGTGCTTTTTAATTAATGACCTCTTTTGATAATGCAACAACTCTTTATTTCTTCACGAACATTTCATAGAGTCATATGTTAAAACGACCTGTGGCTCTTTCATTCATTTATGTCATTTTATTTGTTCCTCAACTCGAGCTCAAGCTACAGATTTGCGTATTCTGACAAAGGTAATTAGCTTCTGTCCTGAATGGAAGACTTGGCATCTTCAGACCTCTCCTGAAGATACCAAATTTGTTTCGAAATGCGCATCGAGGGCAATTGTTTCGAAATCTTTCAAGTGATCTTTCGCTTGCAAATCGAACGTTCATTCACCTGAAGCAGAATACAAATATGTTGAGACATATGTGGCTAACTCGATGGTCTTGTTTTGATGTCTAAGCCATGGAGTACACATACGATGGATCGCAAGTTGAAATACTGCTGGAAGTCAAGGATTTTTTATTCAATGAATGCACATTTGATGTG
This sequence comes from Zygogramma bicolorata, assembly GCA_032362365.1. Taxonomy (NCBI): domain Eukaryota; kingdom Metazoa; phylum Arthropoda; class Insecta; order Coleoptera; family Chrysomelidae; genus Zygogramma; species Zygogramma bicolorata. The sequence goes on from JAVJAQ010005941.1 coordinate 288,197, forward strand.
TAACCCGTATATAAGCGAGCCTTGCGTGCGTAAAGTGGTTTGCACATAATCGAATTTTCTCCATTTAATGTTTAATTTTCATTTGAGTATTGAATTAATTCAGATTCGAAAAATTCTCCAACTTAAAAGTATTTTTGTATACTATAAGAAACAGTCTTATTTACGTGGATCCATATGCCTGTCTATTTTTGCCTTATTGGTCGGCAAACCAGGCTATTCCTTGATAGTTTTGGGATTTATTTCAAAGAATGAGTAGAGGTAAAACTGGATCGTCCGATTTTAATGAATCTAGTTAATCAACGTCGGCTTGGGAACTCGCACATGCTTTGTTAACAAGGAGTCGGTCTGATTTCATATCAATTTGAAACTATTTGTTTATTGCCTCTTCGTACTGAGGATGTAAACTCATCAGGAAAACTTATTGAATATAGTGAGAAAGTTTCTGAACCTTGTAATTCAAAAAAGTTTTCCAATAAAATTGAAAATGCAATAATCTCAAAAAAATTACTCATTTGATAAAAATGAATCATATACGGTGGCTGTGTTAGCAGATATCCCTGTGTTTCTCTGATTCCATTCATGACTTTATAGATATTTTGGACGATATGAGGTTGACTTGTGTCATTCAGGGCCAAAGAAATGTTTTTAATGTTGAAGTGTAGGTATTCACATCTTCTTTTGCCGGTTTTTCAATCTACTACCAAGCTTAGCTGTAAGTTGTATCAACAATGCTTGATCAAGACATTCAATGTGCTGTTAAGGACTGAAAAACCGCTCTCTGTGTATGATGGTGAATCAAGCAGACCATGTGGTGGGCTATGTACTGCCGAGGGTCCATTATCCGTTTCGAGATTGTTTTTGGCCTTGCTCAGAGGTTTGATGGGCAATCAAATCAATTCTTATATATTTTCATTCGATGTTTATCTACGTTCACAACGATAATAAGTTCCGATCAGACTGAGAGCGGTACTGTTACAATATTTCATACGATTCCATTTTGAGCAGACAGAATTATTTCCGAGTTTTTGTTGCAAATCCACTGAGCTTTATCCATCTTTTTTTATTTCCATCTGATAATTTCAGAACGGTACCTGATTCAGCTCCTTCCGTCTTTCCAAATATCTTTTTGCACTTATTCATATTTACAGGCTATGTTTAGTACTTGATACGAAGTTATGGCATTCATGAATTCAACACTCATCCTATATTTTTGATGACACGATAAACACGATTGAATTTCCACAGAATTTATTGTCTTCGTGACATGTTTTGATACACTGTATCTTTTTCAAGCGGATGTAGTATATTATACAATAAGGCCATAAATCCTTGGGTCATAAACAAGTGTTCTCATATAAAAAATATCACGAAAGTACGAGTAAAATTAATAATTCCGATAAAAAATAGTTTCACATACACAAGGTGACCCCAATATATTGTGAGGTTTTTGGCCCATGAATATTATTTCAGAGATGCAAAATATTTCAGTAGCTTACAAGAGTACTTGGATTTGTTTAATAACTGCGAACGAAAGAGTATCGGAAGCAATCTCTGTTGGATTTTAAAAAGAAAGAACATGCCTCATCTGCTTGTGGAATATCATGAAGTTTCCTCAAATCATTTGATAGAAACAAACTGAAAGTGACGTTTATTCCAAAAGAATAACTGACACTATTGAAGAAATGCTTGTCAGAATATGTGATGGAATCAGATAAATCACACCTGGAATGATCTCAAACGTTCTGGGAAACTTTTGATATTGCCCTTGGTATCGTCGAGCAGAAAATGACTAGATGAACATTCAATTTAATCATCAACTATACTGAAAGATTTACATAATGAATGAATTGATTTGTTCATGAATTTGATATATTTGAGTGATATACGGCTGGAATAAGCATTCACGAAGGATGAGAAAAACCCTATAATATACTAGGTGTTCTGTTGAAAAAAATTTACTCAGGTCTTTACTCTGATATATTTCACCCATTACCTCGTATTGTGGTAGATTCGAAGAATCCGTTCAGGACAGTCTCAACTACCTACACAGTAGGTTTATGAGCTAACACCTGTCAGAAAAGAACTAATACCCTAGATGATACCACGAAGGGTGTTGGATTATATCCGACCGGTGCCAATGCAGGGTTCTTCCCGCATATGCCATGAGCGATGCAGATGAGGAATTCAATCTTCAATTATTGGGGTTGGCACAGTTGCAAACCGGTTTCGGGTTCGATGGCCTCTCGTCACTGCATGGTAGTTATCACCAATAACAGGAATGTCAAATATGATTTTCCAAAATTGAAAATCACTACAGCATTCATATCAATCCTCAAAAACGGCTGAAGCTGGCAACGAGCAACTGTCATCATCACAAAAGCAGACCGAATTTGCCCATTTCTTGCTCAACATATCTAAAACACTCGACATATATGGTGATTTCAATGAATCAAATCATCTTCTGAACAATCCGTTCAGGTCAGTCTCAACTGGCAACACTGTGGTTTCTGGGTTAACATAACACCCGGCAATAAACAACTACTCCCCTGGCTAATACTATGGGGGAAATTGAACTATATCTGATCGATACCAGTGCAAGGTTTTTCAAATGAGAAATTCTCGGTTATTTTTTGATGATACAAGTGCCCGAATTCATTTGTAATTATTGACACCGGCACAATTGCCAGTGGGAACAACCTAGCGCTGACCAATAAACCACTTATCTCGAAACCGGCATGCACGTATGTGTCAGTCCTCATAATTGAAAATCACCAAACTTTATCACTTGTATCACCAAAAGGAAATCCCAGAATTTCATATGTGAAACACCCAGCACTGGTCCCAGTCGGATGTAATTCAAATAAGCCCTCGTGCCCAGAAAGTTGCTGTTGCTTGACAGGTGTTAGCCCATAAACATTCTTGTGAAGGTAGTTGAGACTAGCTTGAAAGAATTGTTCCAAAGATTATATGATTTATTGTCAGTCTTCAAGTACGCTTACCGACTATTTCGAAGATTTTCCATATTTGTAATCAATATACGTGATACAGTGAAAAAGTTGAAAAACAAATCTAGACATACGTTTTTGAAAAATCTTCTTTATGATGTCTTTTTTCCAAAATATTGTTTCTAACAGGAAAATAAAAATTTTCATTACATTTTGTACTTCAGCGGCCGACAGTAGAAGAGTTGTACATATATGTCATTCAGATGATTGAATCGATAGTGTTCAGTAAAATGTGGAATATATATGGAACACAGTATTTTCCTCCCCAATATTTCGAAAATCATGTGGAAGTGCAGAAGGTTCATTGGCTTCGAGTGAACTTTCCCCAAACCTTCCTAATTTCCACAAACCTGTCAACGATTATCAAAAAAGTATAAAAATGCAGCCATTCATGACCTTGATGACAGAAGTGATACCAGTATTACGCAGAAATTGAAACATTCAAAAAACATGCACATAAATATCAAAAGGTTACAGATGAAGTGAATATGAATTTGGTATAAGTACTAAAATAGTGGCAAACAATTTAGAATATGTCGGAGAAATAAGTCATCATATTTCTGAAAATCGTATGTTGAATATAAACAAGTTTCTTTTACTTACTATGACGGTTGATCGATTTGATATGTAGTTGAAGTGAAATAAAATTAAATCGATAAAGTTAACTGATAATCACAGAAAATATTTTGTCATTTTAATGCTCTGCTCTATATCTATATATAGACGATGTGTCTATCATAGCCATCATACGTTTTTCGTGTGATGATCAGTCGCACAATAGAGTCATTTCGAACGAATAAGCGATGATAAATCGTGCCGGATCAGTAGGTTAGATGCACGGTAGGATTTATTGGATTTTTAAATTACCTTCCGTATTTTCAGAAGATGGATGATATCCCTCCTAAATCTTTGAATGCGCGGTGTAATTTTGTAATTCCCGGAATTATCGGTATTCTCAACTGGATAAAAAAGGGTCGAATGCTCTGTGGAAACCAGTTCTTCCTTCATTGAATGGAAAGAAGAACTAATTAGATAATTCGAATGTAGGAAATGATACTGCTCGTTACAAACATAAGATGTATTCCATGAATAACTGAACATTTTATTAATTGTGATTCACAAGAGAGATACTTCCCGTTCAGAAAAATGCCAGGAGAGTTGTTCGGTAATCTGTTTTCTAAAAGTACACCAAACCCGGCTGTCGTTAACAGTTATTCACTGATTGTTTTCAATTCTACATGAAAGAGGTATCTCATAGTTCAAGAATCCGAATTTACTTAAAATATTAGTGAAGTGATGACAACATTTTTTTCGGTGAAACTTTCGCTTAGAATATTTTACTGATCTATTGCACTTGTTATCTAGCACAATGGCTATCTGTGGTAGGTACCTCACAGAGTTTGGTGAATTCACTACTTTCGTGAATTGAATTCGCTAGTCACAATTTACGCGAAAGAATGAAACGAATTCATGAATTGGAAATTCGAAAGAAATAATCTAAGCCACCAGTTAGGTGGTGAATTGTTACTGTGATTAATTAACAATTCATTCGGCTAATTTCTAAACGAAACATGAATCGGGTTCCTTGTCAGAGTTCAAAATGAGTTTTTTCGTTAACTCTTTGCGTCACGCCACTTCATTATTATTTCTAGACCCTAGTTGCACACAGTTCTCAGCGCACATTTACTCTTGATGATAAATCAGCTTCTCACTCTTGCCTCAAGCGAAAAAGTGACCCGCTCCATGTGTTAGGATGTAAATGTGACTCCAGAGAATAGGTGGGAGTACGTGGTTCAGTAATTCAGCGACTGTACAACTTCAAAAAGGAAATATCACTGATGGTCTATTTTCGTGACCACTATGCGTCATAATTCTGAATTTCAGTGGTTCAAATCATGGACGCGTATGCCGCAAAAACTTTTAACCTCTCTTTCATCCCTTCACGGAAAAATTAAAAAATCATATCTGAAGTGAATCGTTTTTTTTGGAGAAAGAAAAAGAAAAAAATGTTTCGTCTTCTTCGAATAGTCTCCAGATAACCCGATTTTGTTTTTTACAGAGAAATGGTGATATCTACGGAGAATCAATGATAATCTATAGCCATTCATAGAGAACTACACAATATCTTCCTGTCAATTATCTTGTTGACGAACACACGAACTCACTCACACGAAAGGAAAGCCCTGTGATGTTCAAAGAACACCGTGTGAATCAAGGAACAGGTAAGGAGTTTCAAAGTTTAGCTGTTCTATTGAAAAAAAAAATCGCTGAGCAAGAGAGGTTCGACAGGTCTCCAAGCTCTCAACAAAGGGGTGGGAATTCTGTACTCGTCAGGTCACTGAACAAGATGTTTTCTCCAGCCAGCGAATCATTGATATGAAGCAGAAACAAAGTGGACGCCAGAACTGAACGCCTGTGCAACACCTGCATTTATTGGGAGAATATCAGACGATACTCTGTCAACAACCACATACGGAGACCTATCAGACAAAAAACTCTTCAACAAAGCACAAAACTGAAGAGGCAAACCATAAGACGGCAGTTCAGAAAGGAGACCCCGATGCTTAACTCGATCAAATGCTTTTCAACTGTCGAATGCAACAGCTAACGTTTTTCAGAATTCTTCGAGAGAATGCTGCCAAATATAAAATAAATAAATAAATATGAGAAACATACGCCAATAAGTCACTGGTTGATCTTTCATGGTGGAATCCGTATTGTCGATCATTAATTATTCTTGATTTCTCTAGATATTTGATGAGCTTCATATTGATTGCTTTTCCATGATTTTGGTTATAATAGAAAGAAATGATATTGGTCTGCAACAATTGAAAGGTAAAGTTTTTTTTCAGGAACTGAACGACTTACGAAAGTCCCCTCATGTTACTAACTATGAACACTGAAAAAAACACGTATTTACACTTTTCTTGAAACACCAAGGCCGATTCGAAAACCTCCAAAAATCCGCCCTGAAAATGAAATAAAATACCTATGCGTGATTAAAGATCCACACTTGAAATAGGATTCGTATAAAGTATACCTGCATACCTGGAAGTGAGAGCATCCGGATATACAGTAAATTATGGAGTGGGAATTGGTGACATTGGTCATGAGTGGAATTTTCGAAAATTTTAAAATGATATTCGACACAATTCCTTGTGAGTGAGAGTTGTTGTTCTTTCCTATGAGAGCATCTCCATACCTCCTCCATTCTCAGAAATAACTATCTGAAAATATTGGTTATTAAGTACACTTCAGACAGGGAAAATATGTCAAATATACTTTCTTTGCGTAATATATAAATTATTGTAGCCTTCAAATATATAAGTACACTCAAGTTATCTACAATCAGTAATCATATAAGAAGCTGTAGTACTTCTCATTTGGGATGCAATTTTCTTCTACATCAACTTTCTTTTCTTTGTTAACAAAAACCACTAGGTCCCTGCCTCTGAGTATGGATTCCATCTGTATAACCAATAACTTCTTATCCCAGAATTAATGTATGGGAAATATATTGGATGACTAGATTATTAATGAAGTTACTTCGTATCAACTAGCCTCCCCATATAAAAAACAGGCGATTTCAATGTCTAATGCGTCTTTGATATAAGTTATATTTTCGATTGTGAAATATTCAAAAGCTTGATAAATGAGATGAAAACAGACCAATATGGATTTGGAATAATTCTGGTACCAACAAGTCTCGTGATATGAATCTCTGTGAATTCTGAAAATCCGATCCCCTTCTCACCACGAGCATTTTCGAGTTTTTCATTGATAATGTAATTTTCGGAGATTTATTTTCTCAGAATTACCACGAGAAGTGGGATATACTGTATTCCCAATTCAAATTCTTTCACGGCTCCTAAAAATATCTGCAGGACTTTTGATAAATTATTCAGGAATGAGTATCGAAAAACTTTTCCCATTCACCTCTGCAAACCAGAAAAGAAAATACTCTCATTACTCAGGGTGATGTGAAACAAGTAAACTGCTGGGGTCGTTCAAGTCTGGAGATTTTCAACATCATTAGGGACCTGATAGCCGACCTCGGCAATTCGGTTCCTATCAATTAATGTCTTGACGCTGCACAGACGCGAATTAGGCTCGTTAGAGGAAATGTGACCATGTTTTCGTTTTATAGAATGGATAGGAGACTGAAATTAGAACTCACTGAATGCTGAACAATTACAGTGTGGGTGAGATGACCGGACGAATGAGAGTGAATTGTTTATTGGTGCATTACACCTTCTGGAAAAGTAAACTTGATGGACAATTGATTTCAATAAAAACTGAATGAAACATAATGAATATGAGGCAATCTCTCCCTGTTTGTTGTTCCGAAATTGTTCGTTTTCGTTAACCAGCTAACGAACGTCAACCCTCAGAAGTCGAAACGTGTGCGAGCAATGGATCAACGAGGCCTTACCTTTTAACGTGTGATTACCGAGCACGGTGGCCCGGCGAGGGTTCGAACCCCGGCCTTCCGCTTGACAGGCAGATATGCTAACCACTACACTACCGAGACCTATGAAGTAAATAAATGGTGATCAACAGATCGTGCAAGTGTGAACGCTTTTTCATGAGTGAAATACGAGAACAATTTTTTTTTTATTTCCTAGCTGTTTCAAAAATCTCAAAATCAACTGAACGTCACATGCTAATGTCTGCTTGGAAAGTTACATATCATTATTGTGATGTGAATGAGAATTCAGTACGAATGTATAATGGAAAATCAGTACCTTGGATCACACTTTCCGATAGCGCCTGACTGCCACTCTTGACAGACATAGGTCAACACTCAAATTTCTGACATTTACAAAAAGCGAACATAAAAACAAAACTAGAAGAGGACATTTGTGAAAGTTCTCTAAACGGAAGCGAATTTGGTTTCCGAAACTTCAACGATAAGTATTTTTATAAATATTAGTTCTTCTAGTTTTTTGATAGTCAAATTTGAGATATACGAAAAATTGCTGACTAATCGATCGTGTTACATTCAGAAGGAACTATTTTTGAATTATCGCAGCAACTTATAGGGGTAGATTGAAAATCTGCCCTTCTACACTTGTATAGATTCCAATGTTAATTTCTATTTTGTCAGATTGTGGTGGGTTGAGAAACCAAAAAAAACTAGAAGAAAAAATCTATCCACCACAAAATAATGATATTCAAACATTACTTATTTTTCCAGTAGTATAGAATTATTCTGCTCATTACTCGATCGGTTAATGCACACCGTACCTCTTTTTATTTATTATTATTTGTCTAGGTCCGTCTGAGAATAATTTGCGGCCCTTTGAGTTTTGGCGATAATTTCGAACCATTTGTATATTAGACGGAGAGCTAGCTACATAAAACGACTCGAAACCAGTCCCAAGATCAGAGCCCGAAAGTTGTGAGTAAAACCCTAGTACATCAGTAAATGGCTACTCTGCTGGTGCGAAACGTTTGCGGATGAAAATGCCAGCCGGTTTTCCACGTTGAAACACTTGCGGAAAAGCTCGAAATGAGTCCCACGTGAAAATTGTTTAGAGACATTCTTAAGGTCTCAACTAACAGCGGTAAAGCAATGGCAGAGGTTCAATCGTACAAAAAACCCTTGGCAGAGGCGATTGAAAAGTGTCGTAAAACCCTCCCGAAAAATCGATACGAGTCCCGCGCCCAACTTTTTTCCCAACATTCTTTAGGCCTTAACTAAGATCTGTGCGTAATGGCAGAAGTTTTGAATGACAATAAACCATCGGCAGAGATTAATTAATCGGAAAATGTCAACAAATTTGTTAATACATGATTGTTCGCTAAGTTGCAAGTTGAGGCTAATTTCATGTATGCCATTACAATTATTTTCAAATTCTACCCCAAGTAAAAAAAAAAATTATCACGATATGATTAAAACTCGCCGAGAAACTCGAATTTTTATCGCGCGTTCAATTTGAAGCCACTTTCTCGCTTTTCGTAGGCCAGGATACAGCGTCTCCCGCAGCGTACGCTGCCTTCGTTTTATACCTGCGAACAAGCGCGCTCAAATTGCAATAATGAGTTCACACTTGTTTTACCCCAACCCATGCGGTCACACTTACCACATAATTCATTTTTATGGGTATGCCATAAAATTGTTTTCAATGAAATAATCATCGAATATAAAGAATCCAAATAAACTAGGATTCGAATGATACCTATTCACGTATAGACATCAAAACTCACCTTCAATTCAACACAGATTTTGATATTTTCAAGAAATATTAGCTCACTCGACAGTCGAGTCGGAACGAAGGTGGCAACTTTTCCGAATGAATCTGCTGAATTTCAGTAAGCAGAGTAGCTCTCAACGTAGATTGCTCGAACAAAGATGTTTTCGTGTCTATACCAGATAGCGCTGCAATTGGTTCATTGGCCGCCCATCAAATGCAATGGTTCACACTTACCCGAGCTGGCTATACAGTACGTAACAACAAAAACTCAACAGAGCCGTTGTTGAATATAAAAAGTAAGATTTTTAAAAAGAGCTCGGACACGTCGATTTCTAATTAAAGGGGGACACCTTTCAGACTACTCAGATTTTTTTTAGTACGTAGCTCCTCGGAGGGGTGAGTCCGACGACACTTATTCAGATAGGGAAAGTAGGTCGAGTGGCACCTTGTTTTAGAGGTCTATCGAATTCCTTTACAACTCTGTTAACAGAAAATTTTTGTGACGATTAGTTTTCGAAATAATTTGAAGTTTTAAAGGTATTTGTATTGAGTTCAACTTTTTTTAAAATAAATCAAATTGTTTTCAAGGTACAATTTACGTTCAGAACTTTCATGAAAAAATTAATTTTTGCTTTTTATGACAACCTGCTAATACGTGTCCATGTGATATTTTATGCTTCTGGTGAGAAATTGAATCATACTAAAAACTTACCTACACAACAAATACAATGCTGATGACACAGAAAATTTTAAAAAACTGTTTTAGGGTTAATAAATCCCAATAATTGTTTTTAAAGCACACACAAAAACAGTAACACTAACAAGGGTAACTCACATAGGAAATTCAGAGTAAATATTTAAAATGTGCGTCATTTTGCTCCATGCAACAATAAAGATTTTGTTCGAATTTTGCTCTTACATTATTCAACAGTTATAGCTCGGCATTCAACAATAATTCTACGACGTTATTCATTCAAATTGGCTGGCTGTGTAGCATAAACTTGACCCTAAATATCCCCACAAAAAGTATTCCAGTGGTGTTAAATCTGGTGATCGTGCTGGCCATTCAATTGGACCTCTTCTGCCAATCCATTGTCCTTCAAAATTATTATTCAAAAAATTTCGAACCTGCTGAGCATAATGGGGTAGTGCACCGTCTTGTTGAAAATGGATGAACTCATCTTAACATCTTGGATCCTGTTCAATTATTTCAACTATACGAGGTTGTATTGCCTCTTCAAGAATTTGTGAATAAGAATCACCGGTTAAATTTCTATCAATGAATAATGAACCTATAATATAATTGCCTAATATTCCAGCCCAGACATTCAACTTTTGGCGATGTTGGATATGCATTTCTGCGTATTGTCTTGGGTTTTCAATCGACCAATAACGGCAATTGTGACGGTTCACGCAACCATTTGAATGAAATGAGCTTTCGTCCGAAAAACAGATGTTATAAAGCAGCTCGGGATTTTGCATTAATCTCTCACTTATGCCCTCACGAAACTCCTGTCTTCGGTCAAAATCATCCTCATTGAGTTCATGAACAAGTTTAATTCTGTAAGGATGGAATCTGTGGTTTTTAAGGATCCTCCATGCGCTCATATGGCTTATTCCTGCCATTGCTGATAAATCTCTGGTACTCAACCTAGGATTGGTGATGACTTGACCAATCACTTCAATCGCATTATCGTCATTCACTGACCGTCTATGAACATTTCTTTGTTTATTTAAAACCGAACCTGTCTCCCTGAATTTTGTGATCAAATCCAGAACGTGATTTCCGCTTAGGTGTTTAGCAGGGTTTTGTTCGTGGAATGAAATTGATGTTTTATTAGCATTTTCGTTGCCAAAAAACAAAGCAATAACTGAAACCCTTTCAACAGTAGTGTAAGGCATTTTTGAACAAATAACAAAACACGACCCGTTTCAACAAAACAATCGAACGATGTACTAATGAATACTGGAAGAAGAGGTGTGGGTATTGATTCCGAAAATAGGTATTTTATTTAACAAAAAAATGATTAGCAGAACTGCTCGAATTTTTTTTATTCAGGCATACAAGTTACCGAGTGGTCTGTCTAATATATCATTAACATGGCAATTTTAACTTCAAATTATCTGGAAAACTAATCGTCATGAAAATTTTCTGTTAACAGAGTTGTAAAGGTATTCGAAAGACCTTTAAAACAAGGTGCCACTCGACCTACTTTCCCTTTCTAAATAAGCGTCTTCGGATGCACCCCTCCGAGGGGGTGCGTACTACAAAAAATCTGAGTAGTATGAAAGGTGTCCCCCTTTGATTAGAAATCACGTTTCCGAGCATTTTTAAAACTCTTACTTCTTATATTCAACAACGGCTTTGTTAAGTTTTCGTTGTTACACATTATATATTTGTTATAACAGTTCACTGAATTTGAAGAGAAATAGTGGAAGTAGTATAAAGGTGAACTGAAGTGAAAAAAAAAACTATTCACTACATCGGAACGTCCACACTCAGGAGGGGAAATATATTTCTTTCATTTCCACTAGTATTATTTCGAATTTCGAAGTCATTATTTTTTTTCAATGTCGTTAATTTTTTTACAACGGCGTGTTTTCAGTTTTTTCAAACGATTACTTACCTAATTTTTATGTTTTAGGTCATAGCTGTCCAACATACGGCCCGCGATCTCCTTTCTTGCGGCCCCCGCTTTACGGGTCATGTATCCACCACATGTATAAACTACTCTCAAATACCGAATATGCACAATTCTTACATTAACGATGAAATACAATAACACTGGCGACCGATAGCAGGCCGCAGAGCAGTTACTGGAAATTGGACCGATCATCCCCGAATATTCGAGAAGCCACGCGCGCGTATATAAGAAGGTTGAATCAAGCGGTACAGAGTACAGGCAGTTTTGTTCTAGTGCTAGTGCGCTTCAGTACACAGTCTCTCTAAAGCCTTTTTAAGTGAAATATGTCTGCACAGAAACGAAAAATAACGAACGAACATCGAGTTTTTAATGACCTTTGGGAATCAGAATATTCAATCCCAAACAATAATAATAAACTTCAGTGCATTGTTTGTTTGCAAGTACTATCGGTTCCTAAAGAATATAATATGAAACATTACACTACACGAGAAAACGTTTCGGCAACATTCAGGGGAGTCGAGGCAGGCTATCATGAAGGAATACAAGAAAAAACTGAAACCACAAACAAGTTTTTTCAAAGAATCTGACTCTGATAACAAGTGCAGTATTGCCGCCTCTTACAAAATAGCGCTGGAAATTGCCAAAGCAAAAAAATGTTCCACTGATTTTTTTGTAATTTTATATTTTTTGAATAAATAAAAATAATAGAAAAACTATTTTTATATACCATATCCATATAGTATTATAGCATATATCAATTAAAACTCAGTAATAATATTTTAAGAAAGATTTTATAATGCGGCCCTCCAAACTGCATTTTTTTTTGAAGTGGCCCTTGGGCCACTTGAAGTTGGACAGGCCTGTTTTAGATAATTTCTTCACAAAAGCGTGTTTTTCAGTTTTTTCAAACTATTATTTTTCATTTTTCAGTTGGATTTAAAATAGAAGCATGTTTGCGAGTTTTTCAAACCATTATTTTTTGAAAATTATGATTCTTCTATGGATTATTATTATGACCATCAGCATCAGAATTCACAATATGGAAAGCGTCTTGAAGTCTCGGACATTTGACTGATGCATATAATATTATCAAAATCTGCAAATATTTCTGTGGATAATAAATATTCAAGTTCAATTGATGATGAGCGGGGTCTTACCAAGGAATGCAAAAAGGAAATGAAAACAATGAATAAAAATAGTTGAGTTTAATTGACAACTGAATCCGATGCTGTAATTTTTCTCCGAAACTCTTATCTCATCTAATGCTCCACCATTACATGGGACTCTTTCGGTCAACAAGCAATCAAGCTCTTCTACCCTAATACCCTCCAGATATCTTAGGCGACTAAGGGCTACATAAGCTTGTCCAGCGGAAAACAATAGAGAACCTGAATGAATGACGGCATGATCAACTTTGCAGCCTTGCAGTTTGTGAACGGTCGATGCCCAACTCAGGATCAATGGCAACATAAGTCTTCGGTAAGTCAGCGGTAAGGAAACTGTTTCGACGGTTTAACTACATGTATTCCATCTGATCCGAAACCGATACGGACTGACGGTATATTCGAACGTGGCTTCTCCTATAATGAAAATTGAAATTCCCTTAAAGTAAGTCATTTAATCCTTGATTATATTTGATCCCGTCTCCTTCGCCAGAAATGTCGTTCTAATCAAGGTCGAGGTAGAAAAATGAATTGTTAATTCTGAGGGTCCTAGAAAGGATATTGGGACGATTTTTCATACTATTGGATTGTCATCAGTTGATAAGTATGAAAATTATTCCGACGTTTCAAAGCTGGTCAAACCGTTACAAACAGATAAATACGAAGCTGATAAAAGCGTGTTGAAAATAATTTCAGACAGCCATGGAGTTCATTATTGGGAAACAACGAATTTGATTTGCGGAGCCATCTAAATTGGCAGTACAAGGAGCAGATGAGTAGCATATAGAGAAGTGTTCAGGCGATTTGTACGCAATAAATGTTGCGAATTGTCGAACGTGTCACTGTTCTCAGATCTCACTCATAATAACCTATATATTTCATCTTCAAAATAATATTGGGCACACCCTTGAGTATATTTCAATGGGTAACGAATGGCTATCAAGCAACAGAATAAATGTCGACATTCTTTGTGAATTTCATACTCCTACGTAGAGTTCAGTTGTAGTTGGTCGCGTTCGACTTTTCAGTCATATATTTATTGCTTCACGATGATTTCTCCAAATGAAAATGAGTAACCTTGAATGATCAACAAAAATAAAAGTATGAAAACTTTCTATTCTTTCTCTATACAAAAAAACATTCGACATAGTCGATGGGTATACATGAAGACTGGCGTTAAATCAAATCATCTTTCGAACAATTTGTTCAGGCCAGTCTCAAATCTACATGCACAGTAGGTTTTGGATGGCATCTGTCGACAAGACTCAGAGAAAAGCTCACTAAGTATAATTCTTGTTACCAGACATTGACATCGGCAATTGAATATTATTGAGGCAAACCATTGTTGTGGTTATTTTCAAGAAAAAAATTTAATCAGGAAATCACTGATAATCAGGTCTGTTCTGGTGGCCTATTGATTCTTGAATATCAACTAGATAATTGGGAAATGTTCAAGAATGGCACCAAGTGTAATTATGGTGCACATCAAAAATTTTCCATAGACAATATTTTTCGAAACATTTTCGAGAATTGAATATTATATCGTATCGAAAAACCAGTCCCTACAAGATATTTCAGAAATATCGATGGTGCGACATAACATTCTTCTATAAATATTGAAAGTTATCTAAAATTCATCAGAATAGACTCGGATATGTCATTCTTTCGTGAGAAACCAATTTTGTATTTTATATGTATATGAGTATAATGATTTGGTATGTTTGATTTCATCTGATAGAATATTAAATATTTTTTTTATAACTCGTGTGTAATGTTTTGTGCGAATATATTTATTCACTCAACTTTGCGAACCAACTAACTTTTCAACCTGCATTTGATTTATTGTTATAACTCATTCTTTTTTCATTTGTGAAAAATGACTTCGAGATTACACAGAAAATTTTGTTCAACTCCTCACTCAAAAATACCATAATTCAGTTAAGGAATTTTTGAAACAGAAAATTTGGATGAGAGGAATCTCAGTTTTTTTATTATATGAAGAATATGATAATCCTAGATCAGGTGACGATCAACCATGATATCTGAATATTTAATATTGTTACGATTTATCCTTGGGTTCGTCGAATAAAACACCAAACAACACTAAACTTCTTTTATTATAACTCTCCATCACAATACAATACAACACAATCACTTAAATCGCTCCGATAACTTTCCAATGCTCGGTACTAAAACTCTCTGTACTAACAATTCTACTTCCGCACAAAGCTCTGCTCCACTTAGCTCCCTATAACTTTCGCCACTTATCTCTGAATAAAAACTTGCCACTTAAATAACTCTGTCCGCGATGAAGTCTTTCCCGTATATATACCTGCGTACGCCTATGAAAAATCTTCGCGAATTCTACACACGCGATTTACCGGTTCCAGGAAAATGACGTTCGCTACGACGCGATCCCTCATCTCCGTTTACGATATCGTCAGGGCCGGCGCTAGGAGAGCGCTAGTAGATTCGTAACATTGTATTCCATATCGATTTGATATGAATAAACAATATACTATTCGAGAATTATATATGACAAGTACTGTTGATAGCAATGATATTATATGGAATCATCTCTCATAATAAGGATTGATAATACTTTCTCAGTGACGAGTGTAAATATGGTACTCATTTGGATCCATAAGGATTTCTTCATGATTTTTTTCTCAACATAATTAATGGAAAAAATATTAGATATTCTTCTGACCTATTTCA
This sequence comes from Zygogramma bicolorata, assembly GCA_032362365.1. Taxonomy (NCBI): domain Eukaryota; kingdom Metazoa; phylum Arthropoda; class Insecta; order Coleoptera; family Chrysomelidae; genus Zygogramma; species Zygogramma bicolorata. The sequence continues at coordinate 303,925 of JAVJAQ010005941.1, forward strand.
TAAAGAGTGTAATGAAATGAATACCGGGCAACTATTTTGTTCATATACTAATTAATATCTTCCAAAATAAAGGTAAAATTGAATAAAATGTGCATTACTACGAAACCAGATATGAACAACAGTAACATTGGAAGCAAAAGTACATAACAATTGGCCAAAAAAGTTATGCAATATCTTCATGTCTATATGGCATTGTATCAAAGGAAATTGAAAACACCAGGGGCCTATAACACAAATCTACAATTGTAACAAGTCTACAAGTTACAAGTAATTCGCTTATAGCTACAAATATCCTAATTTCTCGTAACATAAAATTATTACATATACTTGTAGCTTCAAGTAAAATATTCTACACTTGTATATATTGTTCCTACAAGATAATTCATTTATTTAACTGCTTTTTTCGGTAACGCGATTCGTGATGTAACATTTCTTAACGTGTTTTTGTAAGGACTGCGAGTGAAATAACTCTCGTAGCTATAGCTGGCAAACAAGTTATACTTGAGGGGAAAATGCAATTTTTACAAAAAGTTAAAGCAAATAATGAAATTCGCTAACTATTTATCCTAAAATCATTTATAAACTGTTGAACTCTAGCTCGAGCGGCTAGTGGAGGTGCTTCGTTATCTCTGAGGTTGTTTTCGTCACCTTGATCATCATCATCACCATTTAATACCATATTATCATTTTCATCAATTTTTGTAATATTGCACAATGTTGTACAACATTTAAAAAGCGAAGGCTGGATCAACTCGTAGGTGGAACAACAACAACAACATGGAAATCTTTCTTTCAATACGCCAAAAGCGTTTTCAATAATGCGGCGAGTCCGTTTATGAGCTCTGTTGAATGCGGTCTGCGCTGGGTTCATCGGATCGTCATAGGTTGGTGGAATTAACCATTCACGCAAAGGATAAGCAGAATCTCCAAGAATGACAGCATTTGCATGAGGTCTACCACCGTTTTCCATTCTACGAAACAGAGAACTGCCCTTTCGGGCAAATTTGCACTTATATAATGAAACCTTAAGTCAGGCCCACATACAGCCATGCAGTTGATGGAATGCTTCCCATGGCGATCGACGTAAACAGGTTCGTTGTTTGTTGGGGTATCGATATTCATGAGGATTCCTTCTACAGCTCCACAAACTTCAGGAAATCCTGTCGAATTATGAAAACGTTCTATCACGTTCCTTGTATTGTCGGGCCATAGACTTAATACATCAAATTCTGTTTACGGCAGCAGTAACTTCGTGAACACATCTGCATACGGTCATTGTCGATGCTCCATGCATATCACATACTCCATGGTATTGCCCTACGTTTCCAAACCAATGCGGAGCAATAGGCAGTTTCTGTAAAGGTGACAAGCCACACCATTGAATCGTTGTATTCGCTATGGCTGGACCTATATCTTGAAGAAGACTTTCACACTGTTGGCGACTAAGTCTGAACCTTTCCACAAATTTTCCATCTGTCAGTATGACAAAGTTAATTCTCTTCCTCTAGCGATATACTGCACGACCATTTTCGTTTTCACTATCCGAATCGCTTGACCACATATCGACAGTCGAATTATAGATATACACTCACGATGAAAGACTACTACACCAGTGATTGCACCTTACAACAGAAAAGTTCATGAAATATCGAACCATAGTCAATTATACTTCGGTTGGTCCCATCCGAATAGATCACCTTGTAGTAGTACATCTATGACTGAAATGCGCAAGTTGAAAGAAAGAATGATTCACGATGCCCCTATCTCACGATTCCTCACTCGAATATCCGTCAATATACTTCTTGCGCTGAATGTGATAAGTTCTAAAGTGTAAATTGGTTACAAATACGTGAATTGAAGAAAATTTTCCATATGTACTATGGGAAACAAGAAAAACGATGCTCAGTGAAAACAACGTAGAAATTTGGCGAACACTACGGAAACTCGAGGAAAAACTCCATTCCTACTCGTCCAGTAAGTAAGATTGTTTTTAATGTTTTTTGTCATGTTTTAGAGAAACCAACGAAATGAGTGGACATATAATTGGAAATAGATGAGACTGACAATGATTTCTGATCATTGATCATCGGCAGGGGCAATCTACCTTGTAGATCAACATACGGCTGAACTTTATTCATCATACTAGGCCGTTTTTTGCCCTGCATACTTTTTGAGTTATGCCAGCCGAGTGTCTCGCGCCCAAAGACAATTTCTTTTTGGTTGGCGCAGGTCCGTCGTCAGATTTGACATCGGAATTTTCCGCCACCAACAGTGAATCTTTCCGTAGTGATAACGCTGTTACTACTATACCGACTGAAGCAAAGTCTTACGGTAGTTATATCCAGGATGATTTCACACTGCGGTGGGGTACCTATCTGACACAAGGACAAGAGAACGACAAGGAAGAACCTAAAGACACTCGAGGACAAACTCCGTTCTTACACGTCGTAAGTAAGTTTGTTTTTCATATTTTGTCACGTTTTAGAACGGAACCAAAGACGTGAGTAGACATATAATTGAAAACAGCTGAGACTGACAATGATTTATGATCATTGATCATCGGCAGGGGCAATCTACTTTGTAGATCATTCTACGGCTGACCTTCAATCATCATACGCCGTTTTTCTGTCCCGCACACTTCCTGAGTTGTGCTCGCCGAGTGTCTCGCGCACGAAAACAATTTATTTTTTGTTGGCGCAGGTTCCAGGCCATTACACTACCTCATATCCACCCCAACTGAATCCGGTAGTTCAGACCTTTTTTCTCGGCATCTGAGTTGAGGTTTTCCACCGGACCCTCAAATTTCGTTGGGCAAAGGTTTCTCAGCCCTCAGAACAGCTGTGCCTGGTGAGTGATCGATATGCTGAAGCATTCAAGACTACTTTGTCTGACAAAGCCGGTGCTGATGAACCATTATGCAACGTTCCTCCCTCGATGTCGAACCACAGGAGATTTCTGCTTGCACTAGACCTGAAGGTACAACCTTTTCCTTCAAAACACCTCGAGGGCACTGCTCATCGAAGTCAATGGCAATATTAGAAAAATCAACAGAGGGGGGACACCTCAAGCAGACAAAACAGAGGATGGTGAGAGCGGTTCACGACGTACAACAACAAATGGACGAGGTAACATATTTGAACCTATACGCTGGTCGCATTAAATATTTGACAGCACGTGGCAATCTATAACTAACAACTCCAACATTTTGGAATGGGTTCAGAGATATAAAATCCATTTTTATACTCTACCCTATGAAAAACTGGCACCTGAACCCCGACAATTCCATCCAGCCGGCTAAACCTCTATTGGGAGAGTTTAGCTATATATATTACTGGAATTTGACTACATTGAACCAACCGTCAATGTCAAGAGTCAATGAGTCTGACTGATAGCTATAGATTTTTTGTTGAATCTGAAACATTTGCATGAATTCATCACAGCCCCTCACTTGGAGCTGTGAAAAATCTGATGTCTGAAAATTGTTTTGTCAGTGGATTCGACAGATGCCAATAAACATAAGAAGTATTTGCGATTCCAATCTAGACACAAAATTTTTGAATTTGAATTTTTTGTGTTTTGACTCATCTTTGCACCTTATATATTTAAACAAAATTCTCAGAAACGGTTATACATTTTTCGAGTTCGAAAATTTTTTGTATCTGTAGCTATTTAGACGACATTTTTTTCAATTAGTATTACCAAGATGGAGTGTTCAGGAAACATCCAACAAATTTGAGGTATCTTGGTAACCATTAGGATTCTATATTAATGGAAAATAAATTCATTTGACACTTGATTTCGGTTTGCCTTGTGGTTGAATATAGGTGGCCGTCTACAAAATTATTTGAGGAGCACCGATGTATAACCTTGCAGACGGATCGAGGAGATTTTGACAATGTAAATTTCCACACAGTGTCACAGTGACTTTTTATGTTGGGCAACTAGAAGGTAAAACAAGGCCTGAATTTTCCAGAATATTACATGCAACAACGAGAAAGCCAAAGGTTTCAGTGAAGCAGGCCAAACTTCACATCAATGTTCAAAACCTTCAGACAGTTCTCCTCAAACTGTCACATTTTGTCGCATAGAGACAACAAAACCGTCAACGCGCAGATTAACCGGATGTGTGGAATGAAGCACCCAAACCTCAACGGACTGGCTGGTGATATTTGGAAGTGGTGTGAAGAATTGAGCATAATGATATTCAGGAAATTGAGTTTTCTGGTGGACAATATATATATATATATATGTATATATATATATGTGTGTATATATATGTGTGTGTGTGTATATGTGTGTATATGTGTATGTGTATATATGTGTATATATAATTATCAACTGGTGATGTTCGTCTCATAAATAAGTTCGAAATATGAGTTTATAGCAGATAAAATGCCATGATGTGTCACCTTCGGAATGCAATATCGAGAATACGCCTTCCAAGAGCGGGCCAAAAATTTCGATAACCTGAAGTTGATCTGTTTACTAACTACTCCAACACATAGGGTAAAACATTTTTATTTTTACAGCCAAACCCCATAAGTTATGCAACTGATGTATTACATTAACTTGGTCTGACACAAACATTTGTGTTTTCCCAATCATCACCACTTCCACATTCTCCCTAGTATATTGAAAATGATTGAAGGGGACAAAGTAACATGTTTTGTGTTTCTGTTATCGCAGTCCCAAACTTGGTTTCCGCAAATTGATATCAATTTTGAATTCCATTATATTGTATTTTGAACCACAGTATATAATTTTTTCAGTTTCGTTTAAGCACCTACATCCACTGTGGTGCCATCTCACCCTGGGTGAACCGATTTTGTCTGGCATCCATTTTCCAGGAGAAAAACTGAGGGGTGAACCTTCAGCGATTCTGATGGCATCACTGATTGCAAATACGATGAAACCATACAATTTATTTTCGTCTCATTGGTGGATATTTGTGAAGGAGATGTGGATAAGGTAGATCGTCCCATGGGTGCAGCCAGGTAAAAATTTTAGTACTAGAAAATTACATAGATCAGCTTAAAATCTGATATCTCATGCAGGTAACTATGATACAATGGAAATGTTTTAGAGGGGTATTTTCAAAATACGATCCACTTTTCTCCCGATATGAGAAAATCTGGGACCCTTACCAAGTGTTGACCAAATTAGAAAAATCGGAAAACCTCATTTTGAAAAATATATCACAACTTCATTTACGATGCAGCAAAACTCTAAGTCGTCTCCACAATTTAATATTCAAAAGATGTCAGGAAGGTGATTCAGTACATGTTTCGAACCTACATAGGTTCATCATCAGCTGAATTAACATTCAATTATGGAGATGAAAAAACTTATTGTTATGGTTGCTATAAAGCTTGCTAAAGCGTACAAATATGATTCAAAATCAGAATGAGTAGCATTTTTATTGTATGATCAGCGTTTACCGGTTGACGAGTGTCGCCCTTCAGAGGTCGAATCTTCCGCAGAAAATGTATGACGAGGCCTTTTGGCGTGTGAGTCCCAGCACGGAGGCTCGATGGGAAGTTGAACCCGAGTCTTCCCGCTTGAGGGGCAGACGTGCTTGTCTCTTCACTGCCGAGAAGCAAATTATCCACAGAAGACCAAGAGAGCAACAACCACAAACATGTGTTTTTTCTCACCATTTTCCACGGTGAAACGTGAATTGTGTATGACATCCACGATTATCGATTAAAAAACCGCACACATTCGATTAGGTTTTTTTTCTCATTTTTACTTATAAAAATCCTCATCACCCAGCTTCACCTCAGCTCTTCAGCCGTTTGCTGGAAATGAATCTGCAATTTGGTGGTGTTGATACTGATCAATTCAAAGGCCACAGCACAAGACATGCTGCCACTTCTGCGGCCAACCAAATCGATATGAACACGGACACCATACGATCAAATGTAGGCTGGTCCGAAAAATCAAATACTTTTGGTAAATTCTACATAGACCAGTAATTACAAATGGTACATTTGCGGATTACCTCCGCAATTTCATCAAACGAGTGTAAGTTTTCTGGTTATTTGAGTTTTGCAACATCAAATTGTATTAGCATTCAAATACTGTCTGTATCAAATTCTTAGTTTATAGTGGTGAATTATATGAAGAATGAACAGTTCATTTAGACTACTTCATTAGTATGAGATCAGTCTGAATAAAATTTTGATCGCCTTTTAATAATTCTTTAAACATCTACAAGGTGATCTATTCGGATGGGACCAACCGAAGTATAATTGAGGATTAAACGACTTACCTGAAGGAAGTTCAATCCAAATTATACGAGGTTGGTCACATCCGAATAGAGAGACACCCACCCATCTCGAAGAAGAAAAAAAAAATCCTATATATTATTTTTTCTGTCATCCCGACCCAAAAAGGCGATATCATCGCAAGGTATATTGACGGATATTCGAGTGAGGAATCGTGAGATAGGGGCATCGTGAATCATTCTTTCTTTCAACTTGCGCATTTCAGTCATAGATGTACTACTACAAGGTGATCTATTCGGATGTGACCAACCTCGTATAATTTGGATTGAACTTCCTTCAGGTAAGTCGTTTAATCCTCAATTATACCTATGTTTCGATCCTGAATATTAATTCCCATTTCCAATCATTAAATATTCCACAATAATTATGCATTGAGTTTATTAGTGTTTGCATACCTGCTCCGAAATTATTTAATGAACATTTTTATTGTCATTGATATTAAATGGTATTGGTTCAGACTTCCATTGTTTTTATTATTAACTCTATTGAAACCTGTTGCTAAGAACGAAAGGATGAAAATGCAAATCCAGTGAGAAAATCAAATCTCAAACGAAAGTTTGAAATAGTTTTTTGGTAAATAATGAAATTAAGGATTGATTGATCAAAAAATAATAGTGTTGTTACAAAAAATCCAGATATCGAATATAGAATATTAGTCAAAAAAATGTTCAAATGAAGAAATGATTGAAATAATATTGTAAATAATGAGGTATCGAAATGTGAAATAAATGAAATAATATGAATGAATGTGAAACCAAGTTTCAAGTTGTGTGTACTCACGACGTTTCGATTGCTGGTATCCGCAATCGTCTTTACCCGAAGCAAGCAATCGAAACTTCGAAAATTTAATCCAAGCATTCGTTTGGAATTCGATATTCTCACTTGATTTGAATTTTTATCATTTCGTTCTTAGCGACAGGCTTCAATAGAGTTAATGATATAGACAATGGAAGTCCGAACCATTATATTGGACATGTGATTACTGGAATTTCCGGTTGAACCGCGTTTCGAATCGTTCTTCTGTCGACGTTTCGGCTCCCACTTTGAAGCCATTATCAAGACATCTTTGCGACTTGGAGCCGAGGTCGAAGTCTCTTTAATCCCCAAATCCCATCTTGACAAAGTTAAGATTTTGGTTTTGTGGATGGAGGAATGGTATTTATAACTATATGAGAGTCCGACGATGTTGAACATGTGGTCGGACCCGATGTAGGACCGGTTTGAAAATGATTAAATTCGTTCGATGGGATAGTAATTGCATCCAGGAATTGGGATGCTTTTGGAGTCGTCTCGTTTGTTTCTATTGTTTCGCGAATTATTCTGGAGTGGAAATGGTTGTGTCAACAACACATTTCAACTTAATAAACTCACTTTCACATGGGAAAAATGAAAGAGAATGAAGATCATGTGGGTTGTCGGAAAGTGAATATACTCCACTCGGTATAACCATATCAGTTGATAAATAATATATTTGTAAAGGGAATTCTTTGCTCATCATCACCTCAGCTGAATTTTTGTCGAGACGAGACAAACAAACGTTAACTATATGCTCGAAAGGTGTTTCTGAAAACTGGGACGAAGTGAATCAAATCTCACTTTCCAAACGAATATTCAGAGAAACCTATTGTAATTTTCAAAAAGAAGAAATCTCATCTGTTGGAAGGTTCAGTACATGAGGTGTTCATCTGGCGTGATGTCTTTGACATTTACAGTATTTTAAATTTCATTCGTGAGGTTTTTTTTTTATTCACATTTCAATGTTCCCATCAGTTTATTTCAACGATGTTATTGTTCCCTTCATAATATTCCACACTGAATCTACGAAACGGCTCCAACGATTTTCCTGAAATTCAATAAGCAGGAGTTTTCGGAGCGATAAATCGATCTTGTACCAGACCTTGACGGAAAGGAAGAAAAACAGAGAGAACCAATACTGTTTGACCGACTAAAGGCGCGAATCCCACTATACGTAACGTCACCGTCACGTCTCCGCCCCGTCACCATCACGGTAAATATTCTTACATTGCAAGCAATGAACATAATCACACTATTAGTCACGTCCACCTCCCGTCGCCGTCATTGCTTGCAATGTAAGAATATTTAGGCGCGAATCCCACTATACGTAACGTCACCGTCACGTCTCCGCACCGTCACCGAACCGAAAATGTCACGTTAATTCATACTAGCCGACAACCGGCACGGCGCGAATCTCACTATACGAAACGTTACCGTCACGTCTCCGCACCGTCACCGTCACGGTAAATATTCTTACATTGCAAGCAATGAACATACTCCCACTATCAATCACGTACACCTCCTGTCGCCGTCACCTCCGTCGGCGATTGTAGCGAGAGAATATTTGACGTGTCGGTGGATGTCGGTGGGTCGACTGTACGTGTGTAATACGTTAGTGAGCATTGACTGAGACGTCTCTGTTCACGTCGGATTAATATTTGTTTGAAAATAATATAAACTCAGTGTTTTTCTTCGTTATTCTGCCTTCAATTTTATGCAAGAGAGGGAAGAATTGCTATTGCGATTCTGAAATATTTATAAAATTTTAATTCATCATCTTCTAATGCCGAAAATAATGTGTGATATTTGCCCTCGTCCTTCCTTCTCATTATATATCATGCACCTATAATTTCCTTTTCTTCTTAACTTTCTTCTTCCATATTCAGAATAAACGCAATTTGTCCCAGCTCTTCATTTGTAAATTCACTCATGTTCGAATTTTCTCTACGTCGCACTCTCTACGGGCAGACAAACTGACTGCTGCTTGCCGAATCGTAATTGTCAATAGTCGGACTGAATTGTGAGAGGTGTATGTTAAAATACCAGTTACTCAAACGCAGCGCTTACTGTCGAAATTGATATTGTAGTTTTTCTGGTCTAATCGTAAGTTGGTAGTATTGATAGAGACATGGATTTGAGTTCTTGATAAAGACTCCAGCATGAGAGTCGAACAGTTCAACAACTCGTATACGGATCATTACCCGAAAGGTACGATCTAGCAAGGTTTCCTTTTTAGAAAACGTCGCTCTCGAGATTTTTCATTCAAATAACCATTTTATATCTTTTATTTTTATGTCGGTATGATCTAGAAATATTATTCATATTTCATTAGTTTTCAATTCGTATCTAAATATAATTTCCAAAAACACGATTTTGAAAGTATGTTTTTGTATAATTGACAGTTTGAACAATCGACAATTTCAACTATCGGTTATAGCTGATTATTGTCTGCAGAGTTCGCGAAATTTATTGTATTCTTGCACGATCCTAGCATTTTTTTTTTTTTATTCAAATGTACTAATTCCCACCTGATATCTGAAAAGTCAAAAGAGACATTAATTAGTTCGTGCTACCCTTTTTGCTGTTCAGATTGCATTTATTATCCGAAATCAAGGTGACTCTCGGATAAGCCACCTTTAAGCTCAACCAGCAAACGAGATGCATGAATCGAGTGCTTTTTTATAAAGTGTATAATTTTTCAACATTCTATTGCAAAGCGCTTTCGAAGTCGTCCTTCATTCGACATAGTCACATGGCCTAAATCTCCAGCATGCTTTTCGCTGGTTATTATCCATATTAGCTTTCATATAAATCAAATTTCACAATGTATACTGCTCTCATGTTGTCGATATTTCCTGTTTCCTGACGAGCGAGCACTGAAGATGACAAAAGTCGAAAGCGCCCTGCAATAGAATATTAAAAATTATACACTTTATACAGAAGTCCTCGATCCATTCAAACATGGTTTGTTCCTCTTTTCAGATATGAATTCCTTGCGAACTAGGTAATATCATCATTAGCAAAACCAGTGTCAGTAATACTTTTATTAAATCATTTCTTTGGGCGAGGGAAAGATTTACGTTGAAACGATTTTATGACTGAATTAAACGTTATCTTCAGATTTCACCTGTCTCATTAAAAATAATGACTTCAAGTATTATTCGACACTGAAACTCACTTTACCAGGCAGTATAATTTTAATTGCTTTGTTACACGAATCTGAAGTAGAAGTTTGGTGAGAGTTGACAAAAACAAATCAGTCGTGGACTGTTCAACTAATAAACTCATTTTATTGTCGAAACAGACGAATTTCAATAGATCAATCGTAAAAATGTGTAAAGATGTATAAATAAAACGGCGAAGACCACAATCCAATTATTTTGAAATTTCAGTGACCACCATTACTGGCGTCGGGGCCGATTTCTATGGTATTCCTCCTCAAGAATGTATACTCTTTGGCGTTTGGTAATCCATGGACCACGCATGCACTCAGGGCAGATCTACTGACGTTCATCGAAGCAGCGTCATACCATTCGTTCGATTCGGTGTCGTAGTACTCGACGTAGTTGATAGTGGTAGATCCTAAAATTAATATTCGAAAAAAAAAACATCATCACATAATATATAATATTATTCTAGAGGAGGCAGATCTTTGTACCATGTATATTACACAGAATCCTCGACATGCATGATATTCTTTGATTATTGAGAAAAATAGAATGATTCATCTGGATTTTGTAGTTCGAAGAATTGAATATTTAAGGTAATCCCCAGAGTAAGATTTCCCAATCTATGGGTTGCGACCTACAAGTGGGTCGCGAGAAAACTTTCAGTGGGCCTTATGTGAAGCCGGATTTTTTGATATGGTGAACATTGAAACTGAATGCCGAAATTAATTGGACATATCAAACTCACTGAGATTGAAAGTAACTCGAGTTGAATTTGACGCCAAACAGTAATGGCGAAACATAGGAAACAGTTTCATCTTTCCCATTGAAATAACCTTTGATTGGGTATCGAGAACTGTATTTGAAATTTGTTTTCTATTCAAAAAAACTCCCTTTTTCCATATTGGTAACGGTTGAATTTCCTAGAGGTGGGTCCCGAGTTTGGTAACTTGTTTTAGATAGGTCGTATTCCAGACAACTTTAGGAACCACTAGTCTAGAAGGCAAATCTTTGAAATAGTTTCGAATCATCTGGTTAGTTGGAGCTGAACCATAGGTTATGTATTATCATGTTTCACTGGAGATGGTCAATCGGTATACTTTGTGAAACTGGCCCTCGGAAAACTTGAATATAGTCATGCAATGCCAATATTTGAATGATGCAAATTCTGCTATTAACAATTGCCAGTGGCATAGTAAAATTAGTACATGTTTTTATTTCAATTTCATTCTGAGTATCCAAACAGATTCTGTTTCTGGCATGAAGGATTGGAGAATTCAACATAATAATATAACTCAAGTTTCATTAACAATTCATTTTCTAATATTTGGTGAATATTATCAGGCAAACAGAATTGTTTCAATTCTATCTAAAAAATAAGGATCGTTTGCCTTCTGTCAGTCTATGAATGTTTCATATAATAACGCTTCAGTGAAAATAATTGGTATAATAATAATAAATTACTTTTTTGGATGATATCCTTATTTTTGTTGGTTATGTTGTATTCTTGTGACGTATAGTCGTTGGAAACTGTTTTGTAAATATGTATTGATTATTACATCGAATGTAATGTAATCGATTTTTACATCGAATCGAATAATATAGACTCATTCTATTTCAAGTACCTGTAATCATTCGTTTTTTTGTATGAAAGTATCTGTTAGTCTTCGCTCCTGCCACGTAACATCCACGACGATTCTGAAATAAACCGATCAACCCTCAGATATATCTTCAATACACACACTAAAACTCAGCACGTTCAATCATTTTGGTTGAAAGTAAATTGAAATATTTCATTAGTGACCAACATGATCATTCAATAAGATGTTCAAATTAGTTATAAATAATGAAATTCATATCAAACATAGCACAACAATCGATTTATCACAATTGGTAGTATGCAAACAAAGGGTTTTAGATAGTTTGGATAGTGAAATATTTGGTCCACTGGTGCGAGAATTCGATATGTGTGCAAATGGATTAATTAATTTTGTTTCAGAAATATCCTTCGATAAGAATACTGGCGGGGCGAAGTTTGCATTCACTGAATATCGACGTGTTCGACATTTCGATAATGATGGTGTTAATAATTGTGAATTATAGGAGGTAGTTCGTTTTTTCGGTTTCTCCAAATTGAAGAAATGAACTTGAAATCAAGTGTAGAGAGATTTAAATGACTATGACTACTTTTCCTGCGTCCATGATATTTTGAAATATTATTTTGAAAAGTAAAAATCGGTATCTTATTTTTCATACTGAATGTCTCTACCACTAAGAATATTTGTGAAATAGAAAGGTAAAAGTATTATTATCATATGGAAAATCATTGAAACTCATTTTTTTTTTGAATCATATTTCTGTGTCTGACAGAAACATAGCTCAACTCAATTGATCCCCAGGTGGTTTCTATCACTACTAGAACACCTTGCTGATAATAGGATGCTGAATATAATTCGACTTTCGATAGATAAATGGCTTTGGTGTCGTACTCAAAATCAAGTAATATTGAGATTTCAAGAGAACAATATGTCCTCTGGTTTGAATGATCTGATGTGAAAAAATGTTTGGTCGAAAAGTTGAGTATATTTTTGGGAAAAAAAGGAATTTTTCCAATTGCTTCCTACTCAATCAGTGATGTTTCGTGAAAAAAGCTTGTTCTTGTGTTCATCATCTCTTCCTTCACTGAACAAATTTTCTAATTGATCAAACCCAATGACTTGATGATTTTTTAATTTTCACGGTTATGGGGATGGATAATTGTAGTTATTTATTCAGATGATAAATCATTTCTCATTACTTCCATATCGATAGGTTTACTGAGCTAGGCCTCCTTCAATCATAATAATCCTAACGTATTATTTCGAAACACCCACCTGAAACGAACCTATCGTTGAATCCACCAATAACGAATATATAATCATCCAAGATCACGGTGGCGAAATTACTCCTTGGCGTCAACATGTCAGAAATATCAGACCAAGCTGCAGATGAATCGGGGCTGTATTTCTCACCACTAGCCAGGCGGGTGTAGCCATTGAAACCACCAATTGCATACAAGGTGTTCCGGTAAGCAATGAGAGATACCCCTGATCGAGCTGAATTCATCTGGGGTATGTACGACCACTGGTTTGCAACTGTATCGTAAACTTCTGCGGAGTTCATAACCTCTTGTCCGTTAAAACCTATACTCGACAAGAAAAATTGGGTGAATCACCTAATATATTTTATGATTTTTTCACCAACCACCAACGATATAAATTTTATCCAGAGTGACTGCAGCACTAGCGTCAGATCTTTGATTTTGCATGGGCGTAATAATTTCCCATTGGTTCTTCTCTGGGTCGTATCTTTCTGCTGAATTCATTCTTGTGCGTCCGTTGTAGCCTCCCATGGCGTAAACTTTTCCGCGATGTACCACCACGCTCACGTAGCATCTAGGGTAGTACATACAGGATCGCTCGCTCCATTTGTGCACCAATGGGTCGAAACATCTGACGGTATTGAAATATTCATTACCGTCGAAACCACCTAGAAGTATCCTATAAATGCTATCTATTTGATTCAGGTTTTGGAAGCTTGGTATACAAATTGAACAATTCAACGTCCATCGTGTCATATAAGAATGGAAGTAGCTATTTAAGAATAAAATTATTTTTTTATTTGAACGAGAAATTTTAAAAAAACTTCAAGTGCCAATATTTTCACGTTTTTTTCTTCATAATGAACTTCGAATAATATGTAATGAATTGGAAAGAAATAAAGACGTTATGTATTGATTGCTCGTAAGGTGCTCTTGAAGGAACAATCCTGTGGAAAAGTGTTATTTTCATAAATCGAAGTGTTCAGAGAGAATTTTCAACGGAGATTTATTCTGAAAGAGTCTCAAATAATTGACTCAACAAGTACGTAAATCTGAGATCTTCAGTTTCAAGAACATTAGTTTACATGTTGATCTCGACATTGTAATAATCTCTCAGTTGATGAATGCAAGTTTTTTCAACCATGTTGGCATCTTCAAGAGTGAAAATGATACCATATAAGTAAACTCATTGGAAGATCAAATCAAATTGAGAAAAACTGAGACATAATGGTTTTCAAATAATGATAATTCACAAAGTTCTCAATGATTCACATTCTCACTCGTGAACTCATATTACTATCGTGGATAATATTCATGCATACCCATCTAACAAGAATTTGTAAAAAGATCATTATCGAAACAATTTCCTACAGAATAGGTTTTTCATTATATGTATTTCTGTGTTCAGAAAAAGTTAGTATCATATACCCATTCTAGTTGAAGTCATTACTGTTTTGAAGTTAGAGACGGATCTCCTTACATGTTTTTTTTTTTCTCCTACAAACCTATCATATAGATGATCCCGTTCAAATTGCACAGTCCATGATAAGCTCGGGGCGAAGAATCCTTATCAACAGAAAATAACCATCGATCTGCTCGGCTGTCGTACGTTTCCAGAAAATTCGTGGGGCTACCAGCGCTCCAACCCCCAACAGCAAATAGTACCCCAAACGGTATTCTTGGCCTGAAGAGGTAGTTATTGATATAATCGACATCGTCTTCCTGACCTAAGCCTCCTAGCACGGTCAAAATATCCTGCAAGTACTCTTTGCAATCGATGTTTTCTTCTATGAAGTGCCATTTGGAGATCTCTTGAACACTGTCGTAGGTCAGAGTTCCAAGTCTACATACAAACAATCAAGTATATATGCACAGTTAACCAGCCAACAATATTTATTTTGTTCAAAAAATGACTTCAAATACTATTTTCGATGAGTGGTATTGGTTCGGCCTTCCATTGTCTATTGAAACATGTCGCAAAGAAAAAAACTTAAAGAAATATAAATCAAATAAGTCAATCCAAACAAAAAGGTTGAAATGAATTCTTTGTCGAAAAAATCTGACAGAAAATTAAAATATCGAATATGAATAGTCAAATCTAAAATTGGAAGGAATATGAACCAATTTTGAGACCAAAATTCAAGTTGAGTGTACTCGTTTCGATCGCTGGTATCCGCAATCGTCTTCGGGTGATGACTGACAACAGTATGGGAAAGGGCGGTTATGAAGATCACAATTCCCCATAGTGGGGAAAGGTGGGGTGCAGAGAGAGGTACTACTGATGAGGTGCACGGATCGGTGCTAATAATGAGGCACGCTGATCGCTTTCCCGTCAGCGGGAAATGAGTTTCTCGTTCGTTGTGCCAAAATTGGTCAATTCTTTGGATAAGTGGTTTCCACACATTCCGTATATCTACGTTGCGGTAACTGATCGCATCGTCGATGGGAATGCAGGCAGCGTTCTTGATTTTACTCCTAAACTAGTGCTCCTCCATGTGTATTATCTTGGTTTCATACCATTTAATGACGTGATGGTTTGTCCAAACATGCTCTGCTATTCTCAATGTTCTTCTGGTTCCTCCAATGTAGAATTTGCCCTGTTCGCATACTATCCGAACTGACGTTCTTCTGAAGAAACTTCCTTAGGTTGTTTTCTTATCGAGACTTTCTTTCGCAATGCACAGTTGGACTGCCCGATGAATAAGACTATTGACTGTTATCCTCTTCGCAGATATATGGTAGTTGGATTGCACATTAAGGTATTGCCCAGTTTGCGTTGATTTCTTGTAGTCCGATGTTTTCCATATATTCCTGGTCCTCTTCTCCTCCACTTCGGGCAACGGTAGTTGGCTATGAGAGCCTTTTTTCATTGTGAATTTAATGGTGGGCCTCACGTTTTTCAGGTATTTCAGAGGGGCATCCAATTCTCCATCTCCGTGGTTCCATTCTACGAATGGTTCGTCGATATATCTCAACCAGAGGCAGGGCTTCTTGGCGTGCTGATGACGAATGCTTCGAACCATTCCATGTACATGTTGGCTTTTTTTTGACCAATCAAACAGTCAATTTTATCACATGAACAAAAATTCATTTGAACTTTTTTTGGATTCTCTTATTTGATATTTATTACTACAGGTTTATCTTTGCAACAGGTTTCAATAGAGTTAATTATGTAAAAAATGGAATTTCGATCCAGGGTATATATACTTTCACTGAAAAATCCCACAACAATTGTGAATACTGTGATTCTTGATAGAATTAGTTTTGAATGATAGTCAAGTAGAGGCATCGTTTGCAAAAATTAATTGGTAATTAATGAATTAAAGGGTCAATATTGAAATCCATGTAATAGTAAAAGAGCCGACTTTCTAATATTATTAGTTTTATAATCCCAAGGAACATTACATGTTCATGAGTAGGAAATGACCAAAAGTAGATAATTATTATAACAATGTTATTGAAAGTGGTAAAAAGAAAATAGTATAAACGTATATACTAGAGAGCGGTCGAAAATAATTTTGCTTTAAGCAAAAGTCAATTAAAAAAAGGAAAAAAAACAAGTGTTACTCAATGAAAAATTTGGAATTCCTATCAGCTGAATAAAGACTCTATCGAATTGTTTGTTTGTTTTGTGAAGTGAACATGAATATGAAAAATTTCGTTGAAAATAAGATTAGAAGTTATCAGTATCATCTCCGAGGCAATGGAAAAGACAGCTAATTTTGAGTATATGAAGGACATTTGAGTCCAAGAACTTGATGGGCTTATACAATTTGTATGATCTACCCCAAAAAACTGTATCGTTAATGATAACAGTTGCTTTTGATTGAAAAATACGCAGTATTATTCTTTTTGAAAAGAAAAGTTTTCACTAATAAATCTACTTTACGGGATATATCCATATCTCTTCCTTTTAACAATTATACCGATTCCAACATTTTCTTTTTCAGATTTTGGTAGGTCAACAAGCCAGAAACTACGAAAAAGAAATTATACGTCACAAAAAATACGAACAGGAAAATACATTGAGTTTACCTATGCTATTTGAAATGATTGAAGGAAGAAATTGAATGAATCTAATGAGTAACAACACAACCTCAGCAAATCATCTGAAGGACCTGCATACTGTGTTGTTTGAGACTGATCTGAACTCGAAAAAATGCGAGATGTAATCACCTCATTGATTCCATTCCATTTCAATAATTTAAGGAATATCAATGATTTCAAGAATATATCTGAAAATGAGATAGTAGATAGTTCTTTATGTGTTCGGCGGTTTCGTTGGAAAGCCCTGTGTGTGGCATGAACTTTTTGAAGAACGATATTGAGCCAATCTATCGAAAAATTGCCAACTCACCTTATACATTTCAAAAGACTCAGCAGATGAACTTTCCTTCTGATAGGTGAATAATTTATCCACATTTTTATTGCTTCGAACACAGTTTCTTCCGTTTTCACGTTCAGTTCATCGTCTCTGAGGATTTCCTCCAAATGTTGAAGCGAAATATTGTAAAATTCATAACTATCTTTCAGTAGTTTCGGAAAGTTATGTTTCACATATAATCTTCCCCGTTCGATCAAGTCTTTGCAGAAATATTGTGATGCGAACTTTAGAATTTCCAGACAGTTAGACGGGGCAAGTTCTTCCATCAGGAAACTGCAGCATAACTGCACTATGTCCAGTATTTGGTATTGATCTGCGTACTTCAAGAGTTCTCTTACGTTACTTTTATTGATCGTGCAGTTTCCAGTGTACGCATAGTCCAGAAAAATCTGCAATATTTCTCCGCTTATGTTCATTTTGGCCTCGGTCGCCTCAGCTTGATCTCTGTTGATGGAGTTCGTGAAAAGGGCCTTGAAGTAGGGGCTGACCGCTGCCAAGATTGCACGATGTATTTTGAATTCACTGCCATCTTCACATTTCACCACCCCATCGCAGAGTTGGGAGTTATTTCTCAGTTCTAACCAAACAGGAGGGAAATCAAAACTACTGACCTACAGAGAAATCACGTTTCACATTGATTGTAATTCTGATGGAATATCTCACCTGTAATGGGGAACACACACACTTTTTGCATAACAAATTAGCTACTTTTTTTCTTTTCCTTGTAATTTTGTTGTTATTGTTCGTTTCTTCGTTTTTATTCCTAGAAGCTGTCTTTCGTAATCTCATCGTGAATTCCATGATGAAATTGGTTAAAAATTGTATGAAAGGTGGTTCAACGCATGTAAAATATCACAAGTTTTGAGTGACTGATGTCACATTCTGAAAGTAGCCATGTTAACAAGAGTACTATTAGGATATACCAGGTGTTAAAAGTGCACATTTCATCAGAGATATTGTTCTATGACCATCAATACCTTGTCCGTTTTTTCTAGAATCAAAATAAAAATTACGACTTCATCGTACCATATAGGCAGGGAAGTAGCTGTTTTAGATGGACTCTCTTCTTCCATTCGTGAATGAACCAAAGGTCTTTGAATCATATGCACGTGCCTGTCGATAGAAAATGTTTGTAATTTCATTTATTTCAACTTTTTCATAGAAGTTTCAATTCCTATTTTTTGGAATCGAGGAAGAAAGCCCAAAAATACTTCCTGAAACCCTAACTGGGAGGGGTCAATTTAACGGTCCAACATCCTGCACCCTTTCAGCTGTCTCTCAATCTTTCGCAACTGGTGACATACCATTTGTAGAGTCGAAATACCCCTACTTTGTGTTTCATATTGAAAAGTAACTTAGGTTTTATAGGTCTGTAACGTTTTTTTGAAGTCCTATATCGATATCTGCAAATACCTCATAATAACAACACATCTAACCAGGAACGTGCATTGGTTCAAAACCGACTGGCCGAGAGCATACTGAAGATTTCAATCGGGGAATACTTTGATCGGAATTGCGCTCTATGATCGATGTTGGTGGTAGGTGCACACACTACTACAATTGTTTCTTGATTGAACCAATACTATTTTGTATATCCAGTCTTGCAAATACCGATATTTTTAGTGAATTTTCGGGTTGATAACCAAAAAAAAATCAATATTGAAATCTATATGGTTTGTGGTAGGTTATCAATCTAAAAACTACATCCACCACAAAAAACAACATCCACCACAAAATGATTGCACTAATCAGGAAAAATGTTTTCCATTAAACACGCTCACGAGTGCACCCAGAAGGTCTGTACGAGCAAGAAAGGTGATTTGCTTGGCACTACGACAGTACTTTGAATTTTTGATTGCGCATTTGCTATTCCGACTGCAGGGAAACTACCCAAGTCATTACTTCCATTTTTGAGTTCAGGGTGGTGGCTTGAACAACCCAAAACTCGAGACCAATGGACCGCGATGAAAATAAGACACCGTCTTTGGGTAAGAAAAGGCTGAGGGAGGACACAAAAACTCTCCTAGACAAAATAGTAAAAGCTAGCAGTTCAATGGAACAGACTGTAACCTATAAATTGGACAAGAATCGTCAAAATCTCTAAAACCTATAAAGTCTTATGTCATTTATACTCTTTATTGGCTATCAAACCATTGCACAAGATTAGGTATGTCAACAGAAAATGCATTATGTCGAATCAACGAACGGGCAGAATATGATCTTAGGAACAAGGAGGTGCTATTGGCAGAGTTCTTGGACATGATACTTCCTTGGAATCGATCGTCTGAGCGTCAAGGAGATAAAGAAAGGATGAAACAATGCGGATGAATTGAGTGCATACTTCAAGCACGACTAACACATTAAACCAACGGACGATTCCATGTGGGCACGGATGGCAAAGAGATGCCCACGGGGAAGGGGATTCTGTCTCTTATTCTGTGAAACCTTGTTATAGATGAGCTTATAGCCTTGTTAGACCGAAACACTAGGCTATGTTGACGATCCTAACATAGGGCAAATACAACAGTATGGTGAGAGGCTGCATGCAGCAGGCCTTGAATACTGTAACTTTTGGGACCGATGAGTCTAAAGTCTGTGATAATGGCATTCACCAGGATAATCAAGATTGAGAAACTTGGAACTCTGAGACTCCGAGGTGGAGATACCAATCTGTCAAGTGAGGTTGAATATCTTGGAGTCGTAAAAGATTAACCTTGTACCAACATATGTACACAATGAAAAGGAAAGCGGAGGTAGCACTTATAATGCCTAGGAGCACTTATGGATAGAAAAAGAAAAAACAACCAACAGTAGCAATGTAGGTGCTCTTGGATCTTTTTCATTAACTCACCGGGACAAGGGATATCGGTGAAAACAGACATCTGCGACCTTTGGAGAGACATGTACTGTTACAAGAATATAGACCACGTGGCACCGAAATTTGCATTCAACACGAACTTCTCAGTAATGGTATGTTTATTTTTCACAACTATTCGTGTCATTTACAAAAAGGGAGCAATGTGTATATTATCACTACCAACCACTATTCTACCTGGATGTAAATGACGCAACAGGCGATGAATTAGAAGCCATTTCTTCCAAACTAGTATCTATGCCATTATTCGAATTCCGTTTGCTCGTCGCACCTTATGGATGCACGCATTGAGAATGGTTGTTTTGAATAGATTCTTCCTATTCGTGAATGAATCAAACGTCTATGAATGATTTATGGATATCATCAGAGAGTGAATGGTAATTTTTTGACGTTTCTTCTTTCACAGAATCCTGATATTGTTTTCATGGATGTAAAGGGGAAAAAGCCGAGTAGTTGTTTCTTTAAACTCCATTCTTACCACAGAAATTATAATGTTTCTATTCTTCAATCATCCACAAAATCTAGTCCGGAAGTAACGCCGATACTCCAAGAGTTATTCAATGTATCATATACTTTGAAAGGGTTTCTGTGTTTGGCATTGTTTCGATAATAGAATATTATGCAACGAACATGCAATGACGGTTATTACTACACGAATATTAACCCGAAAACGAAATGAGCCGAAGGCGAGTTTCGTATGTTTCATACGAGTGTAATCATAACCATCACATGGGAGTTGCAGGCGCTATTTCTTCTACACTCGATAAATGATGCAGAACTATAAATATTAAATATATATTTGAATATATATATATATATATTTGAATATATATATATATATATATATATATATATATATATATATATATATATATATATATATATATATATAACATGTTGTCGAGTGATGATGATACTGTACACGAAGTGGGAAACAAGTTTAATAAGGCTTTGTTTTTAAAAATTGTTACCAAGAATAAAGTTGTGCTTGACAAATCGAAGGTTCCGTCTATGATCACAGCAAAAAAAGAGGCGTGGCGGGCATTAACTGTGCCAAAAATGTTAAATAACATGAAGACCAGGATCAAGAGAAAAACTGATTTGACAGCTACTGGAAATGAGCCAATTAAGCTGAGAGATTGGGCAAAGCAATTTTTGGAAATATTAAATAACAAGGACAGTCCTGTATTTTGTAAGGTGCCAGGTAGTGTTCTTGTCGGAATAAACAAAACAACTACTGCAAAGGATGTATGTGATTTGTGGAAGAGCAAAAACTTGTTCCCCGAATGAGATTTTTGAACTCTGCCTTTGTATTGATTGGTGTGTCCTTATATTATAATCTCCTGTATTACTGTTCAACCCGTCAATGCAATAAAAACATTATTATTATTATTATTATTATTATTATTATTATTATTATTATTACGGGGCGGGACCATCTCAAGAAGACATAAGCCAAACAGCGGCCATTCAACGAATTAATATTTCAGAAAAAAAATCAAAGAAAGTGTCAGAATATGACAGCGTAATGTACCATGGAATTGTCTACCCCACAACTCCAACGTATAGTTCTGCTACAACAAATGAAAATATACGAAATGAAAAAAGAACGGGAGAAAATTAAATTAGACGAGGTGAAAGGAACCTTCTCTTGATCAATCAACTCAAATTTGTGCTGCAGATTGTGGTTATATTACTGCATTTGAAAAATTATAAGAAATAAATAGCACCAATTGGATTTTGGGATTTTATTTTTTCCTGATTAACATTTCCAAATTTGAAAAGTATGTATTGTATATTAGTATTATATATCAAGGTGTTGTAACATACATCATCGTTTTTCTTCTCCACGCAACTTTGTCCGTGCATTTTCATCTTGAGCAGTAATGAGTTCACCTTCATTGTTCTCCTCATTATCTGCAATGTTTACATATTCGTCATTCAAGTGTTTACCTACTTTGTGTAAAATAGCACATGCAATAATGGTCTTTGGCACTTTGTCCGAAGAAAATCTCATACAGTTTCCTAAAACAGGAAATCGGATTTTCAACTGTCCGAATACTCTATAACCACTCTTTCTCTTGCATGATGTAAATTGAAATTGATCTTTTGAGCGGTGTGAGGTGCTTTGGGCGGTATTATCAACCAAGGTGCAATGCCATATCCCGAGTCCCCCAGCAAACAAACAGAGCCATCAAATTGAGATATCACTTCTCGCACAGCACATCGCCGTCATATCCTGGCATCATGAACGCTGTCTGGCCACTCCGCACTCACGCTGGTGAACTTCTTATCGCCATCACAAGTGCCTTGGACATTTATACTTGCATAACCTTTGCGGTTGATATATTCATCACCGAACAAGCTTGTTTTTTTTTATTTTAATGTGAGTGCAGTCACGAAAGTTTTGCTTCAATCACTTATTGTACCGTACTTGAAAACTTGATGCAGCTTGGTGCCTTATCCACTATTCTATCCAAGACCTCATTGATAGTTTTACGTACCGTTGTACGGTGTACCCCGAAGTCATCAGCAATTCCGCATTGAAAGCATGGATCAGCAACATACCGCAGAAAAATCTCCATCTTTGTTAGAGGCATAAGAGCACCACCACGAGTCTCATACCTGACTGGTAAAAATTCTCGTGCAAAAAAATTTACACTATTTGTCTCAAACCTCAGAGGCTGTTTACTCTCGCTTATTTTCCGTCTCTCTTTATACACTTTTCCTTCAAGTACGTTCAAATCATATATATATATTAATAACAATATGGGTAGGACAACTGCCGTGAATCCGAAAAAAAAGAAGATCGCCGGTTTTTTTATACCTATGCGCATGCGCGAGAAAAAAACATTTCTTCAATAATACACATACTTCTAATTACCTGTTTCTTTCTAACATGCGTGAGTTTCGACCAGGACCGATAGTGGGAATGAATTCCTTATTTCATATGATTGAAATCGGAACATAACCAAAGATTTTAGCGTCTGCGTCTGACAGTTGTTGAAAATATTCATCGAACCAATTCTTTTTATTGAAGTATCTTCGATTAATGTGTTAGAGTTCTTATACTTTACCCATTCTTTTCAAAGTTGGGTTTTTTAGTAGTTGAGAGTTTTGTTAGTGTTCGTATATATTTTTTCAACTATGTCCCCGACACCCTGCTTCCTGTGCAATAGCAAGAATTCGAGCTCCTGCCATCGGTAAATATGGAATTTAGATTATTTATTGTCTTCACATCACACGACTAATATTTTAGGTTTCCAAAAGACCCCGTCCTGAAATTGTTGTGGATGAATATTTGCAATTTGGAAAGTACCGATGACGTTTCCAGCATAAGAATATGTGCAAATAATTTCTCCGAGGACGATTTTTTTACTGAGCCTACAGAAATGGGTTTGAGAACAGTTGAAACATTTTTGAAAAATATAACTTGCCCTCTGCTTTCACGTTATCCAAAATATGCCCCTGCTGCAGTTGGTAAGTGACATAATGGATCTTTTAAAAACTAGTCTATTTTGAAACAAGCCATTTCTGACTAATGGAGGGTAAAGTTTCGTTTATTATTCGGCACCTCATACCTACTATCAACACATCTGGATTATTTATGTGATTTTCAAACAGGCATACTGCACTGCAGCCTCATACTGCAACATAGTTCAGCACATTCTCTAGCATACACTCTTGGACAATTCTAGCCAAGTTCGTTAATTATTCATGCATCGAGTAGAGCGAGTAGAGACTGAGCCGAGATCAGCTGATCACTGCGCATGGAGCTTTAAGATATAAAAATCGTGTAACAAAACCTCATATTTTTGTATTTTTTTATCTTTTTCGAGCAATTTTTGCTTGAATATTTACGAATTTTTCCTTTGACATTCGCCATGCAGATTGTTCATATGAAGATCATGTTGAATGAAAATGTAGGTATGTTGAATTTTTATGTTTTCTTTACGATGATGTGTTTATAGGTAGATGAGGTTGATTTCACATTCAGACTTGGCCTGGCATTCCATTCTCCAATGATGAGCATATCAACGTTGATACGCTGCATTGTTGCTAGTCCGTTGTACTCACTTGGGCAGAGGCTAGAGAAATTGAAATACTTGCTATTCATGTTATAAGCAGTTAGGAAAAATTTCATGTTATATAATGAACATGATTCCAGCAGTACCAGAAGAGAAACTATGGAAGTGTTCGAAAGGAGTCTAAGTTTCCCAATGCTACACAAAAAAGATTGAACACGCTCAACATTATATCCTTGGGGTATTCAACAATGTATTATGAATGCCTGTTCTAAAGGTAAAACGAGAGAATGAGATATGTTGTTTTGATAAGGAAAAACGAACTGAAAATTATCAACACTAATGTATCACCATTCAGTGTTTAGAATGGAAGTCAACAGGGATTGCACATATCCTTACCTTAGAACAAGTTCAAAGGATCTGAAGGTGAAATGGACACCTATGTACAAGCTTGGAGAGCTCGAATTGTAATAAACGAAAGGCTTCGAGCAAAGTGAGCGCTTAGAGCTTAATAAATGAACTTAGCTTCTTTTGCTCTCCTTGAAAGATATGAAAACTGAAAAGTGACCTTTGCCATCTGTCATCCGAATTTAGTGAACTGTTTACTGCTCAACTGAAGTTGAGTTGAAATAATATTCTAGCATATAATACGTTCACTACTGAAAAGTAGTCTTTCTCTTTAAAGAAATGGCAGGCAAGGAAACCATTGATTCACGATTTGATTGGAAAACAGTGTTTCAGCGGCTGATTGCATTTCTATTCGTCCAGGATAATTTTTTCAACTTCATGAAATCTTTCATGGAAAATAGGACCGAACAAAACCCTTATACATATTTTTGTGCAGGTGCTCCATCAGGAATCTCAACTGAAAACACTTTATAGAGAAAAAAGGAGGATTTTGATGGACCTGATGAAAAAAAATCGAGGATCCCAAAACAAAATTATACTTGTAAGTATTCAAAAGGTTATTACTCGCCATTTAATTCAAATGAACTAGTCTCATTCTCGTGTTAGCTTATTTCGTCGTTCATAATGGTACATATAAATCAAATTCAGTATACAAATTTGAAAAATAGATTATGTTTTGTTATATCTCACCATCACCAATATGTTTTCTTGAAAAAAACATTTGGAACTTCTGGTAATGAGACTTTTTTCGGAGATCAATTAACCTAACACCAAAGTGATATTTTTTGCACTCGACGCCTGTCTCGCTAACAAGATTAGCACCTCAGAAGAAAATTTATACTGGTACCAATTTTTTTCTTTCTACTTGACACTATAGTATCATTTTCTTTTCCTGAAGATGCTAACCTTGTTAGCGAAACGCGCATTGAATGCAAATAATATCAGTTTGGTGTTAGGGTAATTGATCTCTGAAAATAAATCAATGTTTGCGTAATTTTTTACTCATTTTAAAAATTTAAGATAGATAGGACATCACCGGATTTTGTAACAAGTCATGAATATTCAGGAACATATGGACTGGTTACTTTCAATCAAGGAATAAATATCAAAGTTAGGAATAAAGAAGAAATGGATTCAAATCAGGAAATCAGTAAGTTTTTTCTCTATTTATATTTTGAGTTGAAATCTTGGAACCATTGAAAAATGAAGAATTTGTATTGACTTTATACAAGGGTAGTGGGGACAGGCTTTCAAGCTTAGCCTGCAGAATCTTTACACAAATGAAAAATACTAGTCGCGTCAAATATACTTTGTCAGAAGAAAATAATTCTCATTGGCAACAAATTGATATACAGAGTAAAATATAAATGATCAAAAATAAATCATTCACAACAATTATGTGGAAAAATCTGAATGAAATGTCAATATATACAAACTCGACTCAAAATATCTCTTGAATTATATTTATTTAAAGGATAGGTCATACAAAAATTCCTGAGTGGTTTGATATATTTTTTTATGTCCTTTCTGAAAAGTTTGAAGTTCTAGATTTCTTACACTACAGCTGGTAGGTGATTGAGCATTTTTCCATTTGATTTGATTCCATAGTAAATAATTGAATCTTCAAGAAGTGAAGTAGATGGATATATTACTGTCATGTTGGCGAGTATTCTATGGAGTTATAAAAGATCTGCCAAGAGAAGATTTATTTTTCTTCATCAAAAAAACTGTCTCAAGAATAAATATTGAGGTAACTGTTGGAATACCATGTGCTTTTACATCTTCTACATGTATGCCTGAGGCCTGCTTTGGAGATGTACCGTGCTGCTCTTTTTTGAAGCTTAAAGATTATTTGTAAAAGCTCTTTATAGTATACTTCCCAGAATGCAATTTCATATCTATAATGATTGATAATCAGCGCGAAATATGCTGTTCTTGATTGGGAATATCCCAATTCTCAGGAGATAATTCTTAGAACATAGCAACCTGAGGCTATTTTTGTGCTCGTATTGATTGTATTTCCTTTAAATTGAGTGAATCATATATGTGGAGACCAAGGAAAGTATGGTTATGTTTACTCTCCATAATTTCATTATTTTCATATTTTTGTTGTGCCATAGTATAGTGGTGTCATCTGCAGAGAGGGTGAATTTGCCTGTGATATTAATAAGTCAAGTCATTGATATATAAAATAAAGAACTTTTGAACCTAATATATATCAAGAAACCCCACAATTGTTATATTATTATATATAATATAGCGTAATTAGTTCCTCTGTGAGCTTGGAATCCTAACTGATGACTCTTTAATATGGTGTTGTCACTGCAGAAAGCAACCAATCTGCTTTCAACAAATTTTCCTATGATTTTAGCAAGTGTAGGAATGAGTGCTATAGGTCTGAAGTTGAAGGGATCCACATTATTTCCAACCTCATAAATAGGTATTACAATGGATTTTTTCAAAAAGGTTGGAAACTCACCATACATGAAAGATTGATTGATGAGTTGTGATAGCACAACTAAAAGGGAATACGGTTGAACTTCGAATTGAATATTTTGATCGACATGTCATTGAGACCAGAAGCAATTTTGTTTTTCATATTTTTAATAAAGGCTTCCAGTTCTTTCGGGTTGGTTTCATTGAATTGGAAGCTTTCAACAATGTCAATTTTTTTGAGGCAAGACAGAGAGTTTTCGTTTAAAAATAAGTTCAGAGTGAGTTTGTCAGCTATAGAGCAGTAGTAGTAGTTATTTAACAGACCTTTAGATTTGTTTTCCGCCCAATCTATCCTCTTTTTATAGTAAATCTGTTTTGTTACTTATAAGCAGTTTTCTGTAAAAAATTTTTTTATATTCAAATAAGAATTTTTGGTTCGGATGTACCTACATATTTTCTAATGTAATGTGAGAAGTTTCCGTTTCTTGTCAGATTTTTGATTCCATATGAACCAAGGATTTTTCTTTCTTAATTTTAATTTTTGAATGGAAAATGCTTTGTTGAAGTTTCCTACTAATTGATTATGAAATGACTTGAAAGGAAGAGGGTTATGTAAAAAAATGTCCAGTCAGTTTGCTGGCAATGTTGGTAAAATCTGTCCTAATTCTGTTTTTTGAATAAATGTTAAAATTTTTGAATTCCCAATGTATACATCGCAGCGACCTCACAAAAATAATGTCACATTGTTACTTTTTAAAACAATACTGTTACATATATATATATATATATATATATATATATATATATATATATATATATATATATATATATATATATGTTATGTGTATGTTAGTCTCCAAGCACAAAGTTTCAATGATATTTTTGTTTTCAGTTGTGATCCCAGACAAAGAAGGAAAATACGCCAACTGCAACAAAAAAACAGACGATATGTTAAAAAAAATTGAGAGTTTGAAGAAACTTCTGGGACACTTGAAATCAAAGAATTTGATATCTCGTGGTGCTAATGATCATCTGATGGTAATGTAGTGTTTCATTTATCAACAGATATCACCATCACCTGCTACATCATTATGCATAGATTTGTGAGTATGGAATATTGGAGGATGATGGGCAAAAAACGTAAGGAAAAGGGTACCAATCCCAATATATAAATGTTATTCATCATTGCAAAAGGTATTTTGTGTAGAACAATGATGTGAATATAACGTGTCCGAATAACTTTCAATCTCTATATTGAACAGACTTACTGTTGTTGGACTGCTGCTGCTGATGTATAGAGGTAGAACAATGTACATCAGGATTTTCAAATCGTATTGTAAAGAATGCGGAGAACAGTGAAAAACGTAAATGAAAAAACTTTTATTTCTTATTTTTCAACAAAGATAACAACCTGTCTACATTACTGAGAAATGCTCGAGTAAGAAAGCCTTCATGGCATATACTACGTACCACACAGAAAAAAAATCATATATGAGAAATCTAGTTCAGGACGGTGATTGCAAAATCTGCTGCATTGTTCTTTTTATTCGAATAAATTTCTGGATGGTATGATTTACTTTAAAAATTTCCCCTTTATATGTATAGTAATGCTTTGTCTAACTGTTTTTTCGTTTTGTATACAATATGTTGTAGCTTAAGATTATTTTTCAAATGTTTTATTACCTACCATGAATGTAACTAAACATAACATGGTACGAAATTGCGAGATTTTAATTTTTAGTCATTTCAATAAATTTCTCATTCCAATATATAAATTCCAAATTGATACTGAATATGTATTTGAAAATGGTTGTGTGTTTTACAGGATTGTCGATCTTTACTGAAATCTTTATGAAATAGTAATTTTTATTCACTAAAAAATTACGTACCCATCAATTCTCCAATATCCGCTGTCTCTGGTATCATCATCTGATGATGACCATGTGGTTACAATCTTAATCAACCTTTCCTGCCTTTTTAATGAATACCTATCCTTCATATTTGTGAATCCTGCAATTTTTCGACTTCCAAAGATGATGTAACTATTGAGAAATATGAATAAAATTTTTCTGAAATTATTGTAGTATTATTTCATAAATAGCTGAACTCTTCCTTTGTGTATTAAAATTAATTAAAATGCTGGATTACATCTGACACCTGCATATCATTCCAAAAGGAATATTCTCATTGATTCGCCATGCTGATGAGCCCCATAGGGCGAAACTGCTGTCCACAGCATGACGTGTCCTGGTCATTTTCAGCCTTTGAAACTCAATCATCACCTAGAAGATGGCAAATGAGACTTGCCGAAACGTTGTGACAATTATCCTTCAGGGGATCAAAACCACAGAACACGGAAGAAACCCGAAAAAACAACTCAGCATACTTCGTCCGTGAGAATCTTCATGCTTACAATATATATATATATATATATATATATATATATATATATATATATATATATATATATATATATATATATAATTTCATATCAAATTAAATACCAGAAGAAGAAATATAAAAAACCCAAGAAAGTTCATCAAGCTTACTCGAAGCATGGATTGTCGCTTCAGTAATTTACTGTTTAAATTTGTATTCTGTAATCATAGTTAATCAATCCATATTACTGTATCCTGAACAATGTCCATTATGAGAAATCGCTGTACAAGGCTGTACAACACTCACTAGAAATCCAGATCAAATTCTGTATTTAGAAATATGGAGTACTAATTTCACAAGAAAAATTCCTTGCTATCCTAGCAGTTTATTTGGTGGCTACTAGAACAGGCGACTTATTGCATATTCTTTTGGAATGCACATTTTCATATATTTTTCCATTCATGAAAGCGTTCAAGAGAAGCAGAAATACATGCAATATACTCTGATTCTGGCAGATAGTTTCATTTTTGAGCATTTCATATTTCGTTCACCAATAAGGATTATTCAAAATGAAAACTATTCACACTCAAATCAAATCTACAATAGCCTGGCAGAATCCTTATATTCCTTTGCAGTTGTGGATAGATAAAGTGATATGGTGAGTATTCATATATGCTCAGAATATATGCATGAAAAATATAGCTAATCAGTCAATGTTTATAGTATATTTGCTTTTCTTTGATGAAGAAACTAGATAATTCGAATGGTATAACAAATAAAGAAGCAACTGCCATTTCGTAAAACCCTGGTTTCTTAGGATAATGTGTATAATTCTGATTTACCTACATGATACAAATGTCTTATTTTTTTCGTGCATTCCACCAACCGACCAAGTGTCCATCTTTTTACCTGTTTCTGAGCTTTCAATCACAAGTAACACAACAGAATGAGCATAGTATCTCAACTTTGGCGTTTGATCCTTTTTAGTAAACAATCTTTATTTCAACGAATTTGTTATGAGCTGAATTCATGGATTTTAAAATTACATTCATAAATGGACATTTAAAATGAGTAACATAAATTTGATACTGAATATTTCAATCAGTGAAACTTAAACCCTATCAATTTCACACATATTTACTATAATGAGCAGCCATCCTCTTGCAGCAGTTCATTCTCCTATTCGAAATTGATGAAAACTTGGTCTCGAGATCAATGAAAGATTATTAATTTTGTATTATTAAACACTACACATCATTTCACATCACAATTAATATGCAATAGAACTCATTTAGTTATTCAATCATTAGGGAAACCTTCCAAACTTCCTGGGAAACCAAAATGCACTTTGAATTTTCCGTACTGCTACATTCGTAGATATATTCAATATTCTTGAAATCTTCATAATCTTGTTTGTTTTTTTTTGACATTAAAATTACATAACCAAAAAAATGAAATTGTCATATGACGTTAAAAATCGCGCATGCGCAAAAAATGAAAGAAACCGGATGGTGGGACTGCAACAGAGATATAACTCGGCTTCATTTAGTTAACATTAGCTCTTATCAGGTATTACTCATATTGGTATTGTTCAAATACATCGCCATTATTCAAACTGACAGAAAGTGAGCGTGGGTTGGACTAGACTCCAAATAAATTGAGATTATACTTCGACTACGAGTTGTAACTTCTTTTTATTCACTTCTATTTGGAGCAGAAGATATTCAATCTGTTTTATGATGAATCTCATTATGAAAGGGATTATGGGCATATAAGTGTATAATCATTGTGAGGGTGTAAAATAATATCACAATTTCTAGGAACGTTGTAGCAGAGCAACATACAATTGAACATCATCAGTTTAGAGTCTTGGAAACATAATCAACGGTTTTCTAATATCATAGTGGTTGCTCTTCGAAAACATCATCAATCGTTTTGCCCTCATATTCTGTTACAACATAAGTATTTCGCAAAAGAATATTCCGTCGGAGGATCAGTTTCAGATGTGGAATTCATCATCAAGGGAAATGTTTTCAGGCTTGAAAATCTTTGAACTTTCATATGAACCGATATTAGAATCCACATAAAAGGACTCGATACAATGAACCTGATATTGACAATGGAAAGAAAAAGAAAAAAACAGAGTTCCAAACTTCTATTCTTTGAGCAACTGAAATCGTACAAAAAATGCATGAAATTTGATATATTTATCATATTATTACTATTCATTTCTTCAAAAACTATAAGTGATTCGGTAGCCGGTAAAATTGGCGCGAATCGATGTATCACTTAAATTTTTTGAGAAGATTGATATTTCAAATTCTGGACAGAAAAAAAAAGAATTTGACTACGAATAATCCAGAAACGGCTGGTCAGATTTTCGAAAGTAAACCAGAGTTTGATAGTGAATTTAATGATCTACGGAACGATGTATTACAACCTCACTTCTCATAGGAAAATCTGGTACTATCCTCTCGGCGACGAGTGACATGAATGTTTTCCACTATAAACAATGAGAAATCAAATAAACGATGAGTTTTGGAACCTTTGGTGTAAAAGTTGAAACTTTTCCTAGAGATCAATTACCCTAACACCAAACTGATATTTTTGCACTCGACGCGCGTTTCGCTAACAAGGTTAGCATCTTCAGGAGAAGAAAATTGATACTAAATCTAGAGCTGAGGTTAGTTATTTATATACCTAAAGTTTTCGGTCCGATATGGACTTTGTTTGTTACTGTTAATTATTCTAATTAATTTCTCGGTAATGAACTGACTACCTGCAAGTTCCGTCATCTGTTAGTATTGATTTCTGATTACTTCCTCAACAATAAATTGAAAAGCGGGCTAAAAGGGATAGGTCCCTTGTCACCATTCATGCTGTTTTTACATTTTGCTATTTCTAGACTCTCACATGCATCGAGTAGTCTTGTGTCATGCACATGCTTGATCAGTTTCAGATTGCTTTCACCAATTTTGTGATCATTGTGTAGAGCGTGTTGGGCGACACTGGATTTTTCTACCCTTCCGTATTTTATATGTGCAAAGTGCTCTTTGAAACGGGTTTTAATAGCTCGTCGGCTCTGGCCGATGTACTTGTTGTTGCAATCTTGACAACTGATCTCGTAAATTCCCGACTTCTCTGAGTTTTCTAGTTTATCTTTTGGGTTACCAAGAAGCTGCTGTAATTTGTGAGAAGTTTTATATGCAACTTTCATATTTACTTTGTCAAATACCTGTTGGAGTCCTCTAGTGTATTGAGGTTCATATGGGATTACTATAAACTTTTCGTTTTTCTCATCTTTTTTAAAAGTCGAGGATTTACGAAGTGTTTCCCAAAATTTAGGGAAACACTTCGTAAATCCTCGACTTTTAAAAAAGATGAGAAAAACGAAAAGTTTATAGTAATCCCATATGAACCTCAATACACTAGAGGACTCCAACAGGTATTTGACAAAGTAAATATGAAAGTTGCATATAAAACTTCTCACAAATTACAGCAGCTTCTTGGTAACCCAAAAGATAAACTAGAAAACTCAGAGAAGTCGGGAATTTACGAGATCAGTTGTCAAGATTGCAACAACAAGTACATCGGCCAGAGCCGACGAGCTATTAAAACCCGTTTCAAAGAGCACTTTGCACATATAAAATACGGAAGGGTAGAAAAATCCAGTGTCGCCCAACACGCTCTACACAATGATCACAAAATTGGTGAAAGCAATCTGAAACTGATCAAGCATGTGCATGACACAAGACTACTCGATGCATGTGAGAGTCTAGAAATAGCAAAATGTAAAAACAGCATGAATGGTGACAAGGGACCTATCCCTTTTAGCCCGCTTTTCAATTTATTGTTGAGGAAGTAATCAGAAATCAATACTAACAGATGACGGAACTTGCAGGTAGTCAGTTCATTACCGAGAAATTAATTAGAATAATTAACAGTAACAAACAAAGTCCATATCGGACCGAAAACTTTAGGTATATAAATAACTAACCTCAGCTCTAGATTTAGTATCAATTTTCTTCTCCTGAAGATGCTAACCTTGTTAGCGAAACGCGCGTCGAGTGCAAAAATATCAGTTTGGTGTTAGGGTAATTGATCTCTAGGAAAAGTTTCAATGAGAAATCATATAATTTAACGAAAACTTTGTCCGACATCGTGTCTTGTTTAAAAGGTGAGACGGAAGAGGTTTCAAGGCCACACTGTAGAAGATGTCTGAATTATTTTTCCAAATCTTTTTCCTTATTTGAAAATCATTATCTTGACAATGTTCAGAAATATTCGGAATAGTTTCAGCGGAGGGTGCGCGGAAAGTCACCTTTTGTGTATATTTGCATGATTTAAAGGAAAACAGAATGAAAATAGGGTGTAGAATTTTTTTTTCGTTAATGTTATTCATGTTCATTTCCCAAAAGAAAGTCTGATCAAAAAGCGAAATATGACCATCTAAACATTTTCAATCAATTTATTCTAAAAACTCACAATGTAATTTCTCGTCGAGATTGCCTCTAGACGTCACTGACAGAGCTCGGATGAATTCCTCGAATTCTATGGAACCGTCCTGAAAAAAAACATAAATACTATTACTGAGTAATATTCTAAATCAATGAAGTGGTTTTCATTCTGAATAACAATAACATGAAAGTAAGCAGTCTGGAATCATAGTTATAGTTATATACTGATTGTTTGCCCGATTGCTTTTGCTTGACAATGAGGGAAAGATGGGTAGAAAACACTTTTTTGGATCGTATCATCAATATAATCTCTATCTATCTGATTCTGTCGTATCAAATCAATTGAGATAGTCTTTTTTCCAACGACTACTAATAGAATTATCACTTTACTAATTGATATTATTCTGGAAATCAAACATTTGCCAGGCATCGAAGAATCCACCTGACAGTAAAAAAAAATATTTTCCTGCTTGTGAGAACATTTGTTGAAGAAATCACAAATCACTAGCGAGAGATACACATCTCTATTGCTCGGACAAAAGTCTACCAATCAAAGTGTAGCATTCGACATCTGACAGTATTATTTTCTAAAATGATTTCTCATATACGAAGATGGAAAACAATTTATTGATTGTTAATTTAGTACCAGAGTTTGAAATTCCAGTATCAATGAAAAAATATCGCGATGACTTTTAGAAACACATTGGCCAGTGATGACATAACGCACTCTTCACCTAGTTTGCGACTTTCCGTTAATGAAATTGTATACCGGATATTCCTCTTGGAACTTGGGAATTGCTAACATGTTGAACGCCCGTCCCCTTGGTTATAGTAGTTTTCACAATAAATGGTATTGACTGAAGGATTATAATAAAACCAATTAGACCCTTAAGTTGAACAAAATGGGATTAAATCGGGTAGTTCATTATAATTATAAAGGATTATAATAAAACCAATTAGACCCTTAATTTGTACACAATGGGATTAAATCGGGTAGTTTATTGCAGATAATAAGCCAATACCATTTACTGTGAAAAATACTATACACCAAAGAAATGTTCGTCCACCAAATTATATAACCTCTAAATTCACTCGCAACTACAAACAGTACCAAATGCACTCTGATTCAAAAAGTAGCTAGGTTGAAGAACCTTTAATCCTATTTCGAATTTCAGAGGTATTCACTTTATGATTTCGTGAATTTCCAACCTTTAGTCCCGTGAAAGCACCAGGAGGAGAGCTTTTTCGAAATCCATTATGGCAAGTCACGTATTGGCTGACAGTAATGCCTCCTTCTTGTATTCCGAATTTTCATAAAGCGAGGCATTCTGAATCATTAAATATAATAACGTGATTAATGTTTTATATGGATTACTGGTTGTTATATTGCCGACAACGATATTTCAGTTATCTTAGATTCCATTTTCATGTCAGGCTAGAATTGAAAAAATTAAGTTGACCTTCATGGAAATATTCGAACCCTGCCTGTGTTTCGCACATCATGGCATCATCAAGGCATGACCTAAACTAAAGTCTCATAGACCAAGAGCCCGTGTCACTAATTTTGGTAGTGATAAGTTTACGCCTATCGACCACTAAAACTTGTATTATCGATGTCGACGATGCTACAGAGATTCTCGCCATACATAATTTCCGGGGCGTAGTTGGGGTAGGGGGCTGACCGATCTGTTTAAAAAAAGTGAGCAAAATTTGTCGTAAGTTTACGACTGAGAACATTGGGAAAGCAAAGATTTCAGGAAAATAATCCGACGCTCGCTTATTGTCAGTCGCTTACAACGTGGCGTTCACCCGCTACAACCCTCGAAATATGTATAAAAAAAACAACAACAAAGAAAAACCAGTTTACAACTGACAGTGGGGCAGATCTTACCATTAGCATTTCAATGACACAAAGGAAGGGCGCTGGGCCCACCTGTTTCGGAAGAATTTTCAACTATTTTTTTATGATAAGCTTACATTTCAAAATTTAGGGGCAAGTAATCTATTATACATAAATCGAGAATCTATTACCGTCAGTCACGTACCACGTGGCAAAAAGAAACTGGGCGCTTGAAAATGTGCAAAAATATTCAGGTATACTTCAATATTATAAGTTTATGCTCAAAAAATTCACACGACGTTAGTTGTACCACCTTCATCAAGAACCTGTCATCTATAATCATGTAAAGTGTGGCAAAGTCCCGATAAAAATTGAAAACATGCGTCATTTCAGTGGAAATGCGCTTCAAGCATTGTATATATGTATAAAGGGTGTCCTGAAATTACATAGATAAATTTCAACTACAGGAAGAGTTGAGGAAGTTCACACACAAACATGTGTCCAGAAATGGTCCCTTAGGGAGTTATGGCCATTTAAAGGCGTGCCCAAGATGAAGGCCCAATATGTTGAAATTCTACCTAAATGAGCTACAACCATTTGAATGTGCAACTTTCGGGATGGTTTCAATCTGAAATCTCCGAAACGGTACTTTACAATAAAATTAAATTCCTGGAGTTGATAATCCTTTTTATCACGGATGAAAAGTATTAACATTCCTTTCAAGATTCCATTAAGGGGTGGGTCAAACCCCAACTTTTTTTCGTATGTATTTTTTTTGAGGTTTCGATCGCAGATTATTGAATTCTACAGTTTTCTACACAAAAATGTATTCTTGTTCAATTTGGAAATAATGCTTGATTAAATCACCAGAAGTAACGATATCGAATGAAAAAAAAATTGATAACAACTGAATAGCGCTAACAACAAAAAAATGAAGCGTACATTTATGCCACAAATTTCCCAGATTATAATTTCATTAATATCCAAAACCGTTGGAAATTAAAAAAACAAACTCAAAATTTGAACTTTATCTCCCTCATTAGCAACATTTTATATGAGCAAGTTGGGTCAAATTGTTATATTTTGAAGTGAGGAATCTGCCATTTCCATATGTTATGACATTATATGGTAAAACACGATTAAATTTCTGTGGGAATTCAATGTGGAGAATCAAGTACAGTGATACAGATAGTTATAATTTTGTGACGGTCAACTCAGATGTCGGCAACAGGATCGTACTGGAGTTCCAATTTGGTTTGGAAAAATAAACGAATCATGAACTGAAATACCTATATTTATTCTTGAAATGCATGGTCAAAAAATATAAATAAAAATCACAGCATAGAGGGTACGGACATTGGGAAATTGCAAGTAATCTCTGCTTCGCGACGCTGCATTTGTTGACTGACAACATTCCACCGATACATGAGATGACTGACACGTGAATTGATCGATCCAGCAGAGTCCACTTCAGATATATTTCGAAGTGTCAGTCGTCAAATTACTGTATTGAAAAATTTAGGGCCGATGTTTCAATAATTGTCATATTATACCTGCACTTCGCAAATGCAAGAAACTTGTCAGTTTAGCTACCAAGTGAGCTTTATCCATGCAATAAACAGCTGAGAAAGGTGTTTTCATATTCACGTACTTACGTTGTACCTAAATGTTTGATTGTCAGTCACAAACATATGATTCCGAAACAGGTGGGCCCAGCGCCCTTCCGCCCCATTGAATAAGGCTGGCCTGCCAAATTTGTGTCATAAAAATGCTAATGGTAAGATCTGCCCCACTGTCAGTTGTAAACTGGTTTTTCTTTGTTGTTGTTTTTTTTATACATATTCCGAGGGTTGTAGCGGGTGAACGCCACGATGTAGGCGACTGACAATAAGCGAGCGTCGGATTATTTTCCTGGAATCTTTGCTTTCCCAATGTTCTCAGTCGTAAACTTACGACAAATTTTGCTCACTTTTTTTAAACAGATCGGTCACCCCCCTACCCCAACTTCGCCCCGGAAATCATGTATGGCGAGAATCTCTGTAGCATCGTCGACATCGATAATACAAGTTTCAGTGGTCGATGGGCGTAAACTTATCACTACCAAAAATAGTGACACGGGCTCTTGGTCTATCAGGTAGGTACTCCTATATTAGTCTCTCCTCATTGCTGTGTAAATATGCGATGTACTTTCAGTCAACGGTCATTCAATGACATTCTTCAGATATGTGAAGCCTATCTCTGCAATGTATGGTTAAGCAACTCATATTACCTTGTTTGAATTGCCACCTAGTATTCAACTGTTGAAAAAACAAGAACCAACTTCTAACTCCACTTTTATATCAGTTGAAGTTAGATGAAATTATTATAATATAATAATAAATATATTATTTTTATTATATAATATTATGGAATAATAACATTATATTATAATATCTGATAAAATTGGCTGTCACTTGAAGATAACAACATTACAAAACACTTTGTTATATGTTTTTCACGAGACCGCTACGCATGTTTCACTATGCAGTAGCGGTTTTGTAAACTATCCAGTAAAAGAGTATACAATTGGATGTTTTTTAATTTGAGTATTTTATCATATTTCGAGATTGAGAGAACAGATCGAATGGCATATCAGGTCACAAATATCTGGAGTTGAATTTGAACGATAACTCGTTTCAACCAAGTTTGTTATCTCTAATAGAAATAACCAATTTTTTCCATGTTCAGAAATCTACAGAAAGCGTTTTCTCCTTTTGGCCATCACCAGATTATAACCAACAATTAATCGTCCAACTTCAACCCCAAGATTCATAATTTCGGAACTGCATACCTCAATTATGAATTATACCGTGTGTCACAGACTCTGGGTACACCCCCGTTTTCTCCTTTGCTTCTTTAGCTATATTTCTGAAATTTGGAACATTGAATATGCTCACTGAGCAGCATTTCTCGACATATCTGAAAGAAAAAAACAACTTCCAATTTTTCCGGAAATGGCATCAACTTTCGATTCTTGAATGGGACACCCTGTATATTGTTACATGATCGTTTAGGGATGATCATGAGGAATCCAACGATACCAGGTTTGATGATGTTATCTCCAATGACTGCGGAGATATCGCCATTTATTTTATTCATAAGCTCAATGAGTGGGAGAGAGAATTGGATTGACCCGCCAGAAAAAGTTTCTCTCTCCTACTCGTTGAGCTTATGGATAAA
Organism: Zygogramma bicolorata; assembly: GCA_032362365.1. Taxonomy (NCBI): domain Eukaryota; kingdom Metazoa; phylum Arthropoda; class Insecta; order Coleoptera; family Chrysomelidae; genus Zygogramma; species Zygogramma bicolorata. The sequence goes on from JAVJAQ010005941.1 coordinate 343,057, forward strand.
TAAATGGCGATATCTCCGCAGTCATTGGAGATAACATCATCAAACCTGGTATCGTTGGATTTCTCATGATCATCCCTAGCCGATCATGTAACAATATACAGGGTGTCCCATTCAAGAATCGAAAGTTGATGTCATTTCCGGAAAAATTGGAAGTTATTTTTTTCTTTCAGATATGTCGAGAAATGCTGTTCAGTGAGCATATTCAATGTTCCGAATTTCAAAAATATATCTAGAAAAACAAAGGAGAAAACGGGGGTGTACTATGAGTCTGTGACACACGGTATATAACAACTGCCTGAGAGTATTGTGGTATAAAATGGTATATTAGTTGATATTTTGTGAGGATGTTTTAAATTCGGTACTTCGATTTCATATTATTGGTGTACAATTCAGCAAGTATAAAACCATATATGACACTTCCGGTTTGACCGGAAGCACATTCGTTTTTCATATTTGAAAATATAATTTTCAAATATTTTGGAAAATATATATTTTTTTAAACTACGAATCGCTATAGATTTATCTTTCCAATAATATATTCAATCGTTCTTCCAATTCAGAATCTGCTGATACAATTCAGATTTTACGAAAAATTACTTTTGATATTCCCCTCGTAACGGAACATTCTCATGAAAGTATGCTATGGAATATTGAACAAAATCATGTAAGCAGCAATAATTCATGGCCAAACTCCTTGAACAATTTTTTCATCAGAACTAAATATTTTCACAATCCAATTCGAATTTTATATATTTTTCTGAAGAAATGGAGTGACTTGATATTGAAAAATGAAATTCTTGAGATATTCATTCTACATGGAAAATATTGTGTGGAAAGATTGGCCCTCAATTATTGTTACAGGATATTGTTCAATTTTCCATAGCATACTTTCAAGAAAATGTTACATAACGAGGGAAATACAAAAAGTATTTTTTATGGAATCTCAATTGTATTCGTTGATTGTGAATTGGAAGTAGATTGTGATATATCATTGGGAAGATTATTCTATACCTCACCGTAGTTTTCAAAAAAAAATTATATTTCCAAATTGAAACCTGAAATTTCGATGCGCTTATATATGGTTTGATACTTGTTGACTTATACATTTATGGCGTCAAATCGAAGTATGGAATATGAAACATCCAAACAGAATAACAACGTGAATACACCTGGTATTCTCTCATCCATACACACCAAGTCCTAACGGCCATATACAAAAAACTATTCGATTTTATCTCGTGAACTTCCAGATGGATAACGACACACTTCGGGTTCGGCGATATTGCTAACAAAGATTACTCTTTCAAGAAATCCAATATATTCCAGCAAGTGAATTGACTCATGATATTTTGAGATCCATTGGGTGAACGTTATGAAATTTCAATAAAGATGAGGGTGTTTTCGAATGAAATGCGTTTTTTTACTCGTCCCGAAGTCGAAGAGGTTATTGTTTATACAGATGAACACGTTTTCTATCAAATATACGATCAACGAATATATTTTTTACAAAATCAGCTTGGAATATGTTGAACATATTTTGCTTCTCAGTTCTAGAATGTATACGTACGAAACATTACGGAAATGAGTGAATATTCATGGGTTGCTCTCACGATTTTTCTCATCAATATACAAACATTACAATAAAATAGCGAAATGCTGGGATGGATGGATATGCCACAATCATCAAATTGAAGAATTCGAACGATACATTCTATTGCCACTTCACTTGTTCATCAGATAATGGCTTCCTTCAACACTGATGAGTATCGACAAGTTGAATTTGAGAAAAATGAATGATAGAAAAAATCTTATTCTTAATTCAATTCATGGTAGAATGGAAACTGAATTCAGTTTGTCGATGGTGAATCGTTCCATGACATCCTGTATACAAACAATTCGTTCTGGAAAGTCCCAACTCACCTACACAGTGTATTAATGGACACTCTAACTGATTTCCAACAATTGAGACAGGCACACATGTGGTTTCGAGCTGTTTGGCCTCTCGTCAGTACAAGGTAGTATCACAACTATTACTTAGGTGTATTTTCATTTCTTTTTATTTGAGCCAGAAATTCTCAGTTCCAATGGTAACTCTGCAATTTGTTTGTGACTTCGCAAATTGACTTGTTCAAGTAAGGGATAGTGTAAGAACGTGGAATGCGAAGTATCTCTATTCGTGATTGTTAATTTTTTCAATCTCACTATGAACATTTCACCGGCGGATTCGACCCATTTACGATATTTTCATGTCGGTTATCGTAAGAATTATTTTTCCGGAATATTTTTTGAATAGAAGCTGGTGAGCGGAATCGTTTTTTTGGCCACCCTTTCGTGGTGGTTGAAAGAAATGAGGGGGATGCTGACTCCACTCTTTGAAGTTTTGGATTGGAAACTGCCATAGATTAGCGGGTTTCGACGAATTTCATCAAAACCCGTGAAACAAACTTCATCTGCATGTAGAATGGAAACCCAACATAGTCGCATATTCGCGAAAAAATGGAATACATATCACGCTATCACACATAAATCATTATTCACGGTCAAACACAAACAACTGGCAGATTGGTATCGACCAGACACATATACTAACTGTACGATTTTGGTCTATTGATTTCCAGATGGTTAAGGGTGCTCACCATATTCGGCAAAACGCTTTTGCGAATTTCGAGATCATCTCTGGTCCGATTTCAATGAAACATGTAACAATCGATTCGAAATATTATTCTCTAGCAAAGAAACTTATCGTAATTTTTCGTTTTCAACAAGTTTGCCCAAAACTAATTGAAATAGAGAATTATTTTCGAGTAAGCCCACGTTCCGTAAAAATACATCTAAATACACCAACGCATATGAAGTGTGTAAGAAAATGACACAATACAAATACTTGAAAATGCAAAATGAAAAGTGCATAATAACATTGCCGGAACGTGGCGCCATCATATCAGTGCGAATCGTATACTTCGGGCACAGTAAAGGATAACCAGTAGTTTCAGTTTCGGTCGGTCCCTTTGATGTTCGTGTCCCACAGTTTCGTTTTTTTTAGACGAGTGCGCATCCTGCAGTTTCACGCCCGGAGTGGATAAGCCACGCCCCCCAACGTTTTCATGAGAAATACACTGCACGCCGCTTGCAAACTTGATATAAACTGCTCTGCAAAACTGCGAAAATTTGAGGAATCCAGCTCGTGATTTCAACTCCTGATAATAATGATGTGCGCTATTAATTTCGGTTCACTGTTCGCAAATCTGAAGTTGAAACACAGCGTACTCAACTTTTTTCGGAAATTACCATTCGATTATCCAATATCACTTTACAATTATTTGATGTTTATATGAATATAGCATACACAAAAAAAGAGAAAGAGTGTAATTTATAATTTATTATCAATTTTCGAGAGTTTGTATGTCTCAGGAAAAACTTAGTATACGATGTTTTATTTGTTTGACTGATTTTTTTTAAAGGATTGCTTATAACAAGAGTGGTAATTTATAATTTTCCACTGCTTATTGGTTCTCTGTACTGTCAGCACGGTTGTCAATGAGCAGTCAAATCCGTGAATTCTGAAGATTGACAGATGTAATTACTAATTTCTCTTCCTTATTGATATAAGTCACACAAAAACTAAACTGAAAGTTTGAAGCAGATCGGCCAAGCTGTTCGATTTTCAAAAATAAAAGAAAACACGTCCAGAATGAGATTTATTTGAGAAAGGTACCGACAATAAAATTTTCGGAAGGTTTGAAATCGTGTCTGAAAGAATTATTTTGTTAATAAATAGATACGAAATTCTCATGTTCTATTCATTACCTGAAAGAATGACCGAATGCCAATTTTATATTTGTCGAAGACAGAGAGTTCATTCCTTAAACGATATTAACTTTACGAAAATACCAAAATTCTTCAGAACTTGTGATAAAAAAAATGATTGAAAAATATGGAGTTTTAATCACAAAAACGTCGAACGAGCATTCGACACTAAAAAGCAAATATATACTGCTGCAACAGTGGAGTTCATTTCCATAAGGTATGCAAGCTCTCATACACTTTTTTGAGAAACGGATTGCATAGCCAAATATCAAACATGTAATAAACAAAACATGAATACAGTTGCATTTTTGCATTGTTGTGAAATGAAAACATGGTTTCAGCATAAGTACTAACTTATCGACATTTTTTTCAAATAAACGATAATTATCGTTATTTCTTTATTTCAACATGAAAGTTATTGTAAATTCATGTGAACTTTTTATAGAAACAATATCAATACAGACTGTCAAAAGCGAAATGTAGGATTAGTCAGGCAACTCAATATACACGATCTGATGTTCACATAATTAATAATAACTTTTATTTCCCAAGAAACTCACAAAGTTTATAGAAGGGAAAAAAATAACTCTAAGAAGATTATACACCGAAGGGGAAAAAAGGCCAATGAAATCAGACTCTTTCATTGTAGGAAATGAAAAAAATTATGGTAATAAAAAAATAAATGAAAAATTGGCAATTATCTATTTAATTAAATGTTTTTTTAAGTTGGCTTTGAAACGGAGTTTTCAGTATTTCTTTATTGCAACTAGTAATCTATTGATTTGAATTTCATCGTTGATATTTAATAAAAAGGTGGTCATAGGAATAATATATGTGCAAAAGCAAATTACACTTTCATTTTGAGAATTGGATTATCTGGATTTGAAGTGGAAGTAAAAATGTTAGTGCATAAAATGTTCTATTGTACATTGTAGGTTTATCCTTCATAGTGAAGTTGAAGCCAAAATTACTATTGCATAAATCCACCTTAAGAATAGTCAGAAACTAATTTGCAAGATCAGCAGTTGATGTATGTCATTAAATAAGTTTATAAAATGAATTCTTGAGAGTTTTATTCACTTTTTTTATTTCATTTCATCACATGGCAAATCATATAATTTTTGTGTATAAAACTGGTGCATGTTATTAGATCTAGTCTGTTTGTTATCAGTATAAATAAATAAATAAAATAATACAATATATGTATATTGTTGAGAAAACATGTTAACATACCTGTTTCTGATATTTTCAAAATTGAAAATAAGTTTTGTTAACATAAGCAAAACTAAAGAACGAAAAAATGTGATACAAATTCAAACATTAATCAATGCTGAATAATTTCAACAGGAACGATTGAAATATCCTAATTTCAGATTTAAGAATACATCCTTTTGAAGAAATATGAAGCAAAATACATTAGGTAATCTTCTGAACATAAGTTTTTGAGCCACCCAATTACTTTCAGAGTACAAACAGAAAACATGCTAATGAAGAAACTAGATAATTTACATTAAGTTTTCATATATATTACTACCTACTTCATGGTATATTAGGGGTTATTTAAAGAAATAAGAATGCATCAAATTAGACTAGGTATACCAACAATAAAGGACATTAAAATGAAAATGATTTTTCAGAATGGAAGAAATAGATGAAATATTTCATCACTTTTGATATTATAAAACAGATTAGATTTGATCAACATTTCGTACATGCATAAAATACAATGTCTGTTCTTCTCAAGAAACATTTCCACCTTGATTTTCAATGTGGAAAATATAAAATCGTTAAAACCAATTTCGTGTGACTCTAAATAATGTTGATTTGCTAGACAGGCAAAAAATTCCTGATAAATACTTATAAACTTAGGGCCTAGGAAATATATTGTTAATGCGAACTTCTTATAATCATTGGAGTACCATGAACCTTTTTTTAGATTTACTAATATGTTCAATTTGAGCTTTCAAAAAAGTTGCTAAAGATGGTGAACAATATTGCTTCACAAATTCCACAACTTCTTCGCCCGAAATGTTTCTGTTGGCAGGGTTAATCCGATCTGTATTCTATTTCTCAGGTGGATTTTTCTTGGCGTATTCTTGGATAGAGACGTTGAAGTCTGTGCGCCTATGTCTGAAAAATAAAACTGTTGGAGAATCTATATATAAGAAAAGAGATGAAGGTAAATCTACACCAATAAATTGGGATCAGAAGAAATAAATTTCAAAATACTTTCGTCCGAAATAAATTAAATTTGTACTTCTAAATCTACCTCTATTTTTAATATTCTCTGAATAAAATGATAAATTTTCTTGTTGGCATGTAAAACTATCTCAGATAAGTCAAAAGAACATGTTACATGTTACTAAGAATGGGTATGCAAAAATTATTTTTTTTGCTAACAATTCAGAGCACTCTATTCAATGGTTTATCAGCTTGAATAGGACTCAACATGTGAAATATTTTTTTTTCATGTTCAAGTGACAAAAATGATATACTGTTTCATTATAAATTGATGTTGTATCCTTGACTGGGGTGGGTCCAATCATCAATGTTGATGCACCTTTTTTTAATTTAATCATCAGGAACTGAACTTCAAAATGATTATATTTCAAGCAAAGTATTCACTAGTAGTTCATGACAGAAATGTTTATGAAAGGTTCAACCAGAAAGTGGAGCACTACTTCTATAATGCTCAATAATAAAAACAATACATTTTTTTAAGATTGAAACTTTTTCAGAGATCAATTACCCCAACACCAAACTGATATTATTTGCACTCGACGCCCGTTCTGTTTACAAGGTTAGCATGGTCAGAATTTTGTTTCTGAATATGCTAACCTTGTTAGCCAAACACGCTTCGAGTGCAAATAATATCAGTTTGGTATTAGGGAACACGATCTCTGAAAAGAAATTGGACTGAAAACACCTATAAAAAAAATACCTTCTGCATTACGTTCTGTATCACTGTTACTTGAGGTGTCCTTTATATTGTCTTCATCATCATCACAACTGATACTAAGACAAGTCTCCCAATTCATAGACAGATCACAGTTGGGTTCTTGGCTTGTACTTGGAAGAGACATATCAGAAGCTTCATTTTGAACAGAACTGGAACTTGAAAGAGGTACTGTTTTCAGATCAATTTCTGTTTGGAGAATATCGGAAGTTCCCGGGATATTCACTGAAAAAAAATCATACATCAAAAATATGCAGAATTCTACATGATAAAATGCAGGATTTAGATTACACATCATGGAGAGTTTATGGCCAAATGAGCAAAGGGGCTTGATTTGTGTTTGATTCACTTTTCTCACTGCTAGTTCATGCCCAAGCCACAACAGAATATTTTCAGGCTGACCCTATGTGATAAGCAATTGTTGGTTGCCTAGATATCAATCCTAGTAGATGAGGTCTATTTATTCTCAACACTGTAAATTTTCTCTGTTCCTTATTTGAGTGTTCGACAAAAATATATAATGCTATTAAAAAAAAGTTCGACAGGAATTCAACAAATAATAGCTCGTCAGCCTGCAAAAAAGTAAGTTTTTTGTTGAGAAAAAATGAATAAAAAAAACGGGCCTCGACTATATCAAATATAAATATTTGTTCACATAACGACACTGCTCCTGACCTATTCGGAAAAAATTCTGTACATATGTATGCTTCAAGTTACCCAAATTAAGTTGAAGGAATGCATTTACGTAGGAAAGTAAAGATACAGCATATAGCTTATAAAATTATATATATTTTACCTGATGCTTTGGGTTGGCTGATGCTGTCTAATTCCACTTCTATCAATCTGGTAGGGATAGCGTTCAGCTTCAATTTGTTTTTCTGATTACTGGAAAACATGCAATCCTCAAAGTGTGCACTACAGACTCTGTATCTCTTGTAGCAATCCTCTGCAGAGCAATTGTCCAATTTCGATTTGTGAAGTTTCAACTTCCATTCATTGCATCTAAAAAATAAATCATCAACGTTAGAGATATATGAGTATCGAATCAGTGAAGTTGTTCTTTCTGAGAAAAGTTCAACAATATCTGTTTGATGTGGTGAGTACATGAAATCACTGAGAATAAGGTGAGAAGGTATAACAAAAAGATAGAAACGAAAATGTCAACTTCTAATGAAATCGACGATAATTCATTGCCTACAATGATAATATTAACGCCTTGGATTCAATGGAATTGTTTCAACTCACCTCTTTTCATCTTTCGGAAATATGAAGAAGCTGATTTGGGGATTTTTCTTCGAATTACTTGAACAAATCACACAATAATTCGATGCTTTCTTCAAATTGTCAGCCATCGTCGATGTAGATTTCAGCAAAGCACAGAAGAATTCACAAACAATAAACCAGTTAACATATGATCTATAAATCATCAATTGTTTAGCAAAGCTAATCTGTGGAGATAATTTGAACACAATAAAAGATCATACAGGACAAACGTGGCCCTAAAAAATCTTGTTACCGTAAACAATACACCAAAAATTGACATTATATGTACAACCTGTTACCTGTTAGCAGTGTTGCCAATATCAAATAAAATTTGTCTGTGTTCTGTTAATTATAAGAGTGATCGAATGGAATTCGAATAATAAACATATTAACTCAATTAAAAAAGAAGGCTTGGGCTTTCAGATATTGACCCATACATATTTCATATATTTCGGCGCGCATAATACGAAAAAGTTGCCTTTCAAAATTTGAAAAGTAGCAGATTTAGGAACATTTCAAACAAGCTGCAAGCATTGCTCAAAAAATGAGTGATCCATTGCGCATCCAACAATTTCCCTTCCGGAGTCGATCATGCGCGCTCTGGATCGAAACACGAAGTGAAATTACTGGTTATCCTTTACTGTGCTTCGGGATGCAAGTCAGTTGGCTCAGCAGTAGCAGTGGCGGAGACTTAATTTACAAGTCGACTCTTTATAATGCAGCGGTTATCGCAAAATGCAATTTGTTTTTACAAACGGATGAAGGTGCGTTGCCAAAAATATGGGTTGGAACAGTTTGACAAACAAAGTAAAATGCAATAATAGTAGGAGAGCCCACGATGCTAAATCGCGATTTACTCGAGCGTCATAGAGACCTATTGGGTTGCGAAGCTTAGATGATAAAAAGAATTAATGTTACATAATGTATACCTTTTTATCGGTGGGGGAGCGGCTATAGACTTTCAAAAATATAAAAAAAACTGTTGCATGGACATACTCGAGCGCATAGGTATATCATCTATGTCCAACATGGTGGTCGTACGTGAGGGTTCAAAAAAAAACTCGAGCGCGTCAGAATTTCTGTGGTGATGTTCAGTGAGCCTAAAAAAAGCCTTATATAATAATCTGACGGTTTGGATGTGACGCAGACTCGCGGCCGTTATTAGAATGTGAATAAAAAAATTCGTCACTTTCAAAAACACAAGCGCGTCAGATTAAGATATATATGGTTCATCTGGATGCCTAGACGTTGCAGTCTCATAATCTGACGATTTCCTGGAGGGATTCGCCTATTCTGCCAATTCGAATTTTTTTTTAATTCAAATCATTGAACTTAATTGAAAATCTCAGGAAAATCTCGGATTTCAAAATTTCTTGTAGGATTTCTGGATTTCATAAGGGATTTCAGGAATTCATAAGGATTTCAAGATTTCATTTGGATTTCAAGATTTCATTCGGATTTCAAGATTTCTTGTAGGATTTCTGAATTCCACTTGAGATTTCTGGATTTCATAAGGATTTCAAGATTTCATGTAGGATTTCTGGATTTCATCAAAGATTTCAGAATTTCAGGTTGGATTTCTGGATTTCAACATGGATCTCAAGGATTTCAGTTCATTTTGTACACCGGATTTCCAAAGTGAGACACCCCCTTTATCGATGAATTTTTATTATTTCGGCTTGTGGAAATCGTCAGATTATATATTTTTTGCAATTCTTGAATTATTCCCTTAAAAATAACAATAAAATTAGCCACGCTCGAGAATGTCGAGATGAAGTTTTTGTTTACAATTTTGTAGCCCTCCTACTTCTTTAGGTCACTCTCGAATTGTCAGATTAGTGGAATATAGACGTTTCAGGATGAAACTAACTCACCCTACCTCAATCTGACGCGGTCGAGAATTTCAGATGATCAATTTTTTTTTAATAGTCTGGTCCTTTATTCTCGAAACAGTCGGTTTAGGGCCAATTTATTCATCTCTGTTTCAGTATTATTCCTTATTTCATTCGAAAACAAAGTAATTTTAGAGGTCTTTGTAGGAACATTTGAAGAATTACTTCTCTTTTAGTCTTCCTTTCAATCTTAAAAATGTAACTCAGGAAGCTTATGACATATAACCACCTAATTCCTTGAAACAGAGCGAGGAAATAACTGTCATTTTAGGACTAGAACTTGAATAGAGATGTATAAATCGGCTCTTATTTGACTGATCCACGATGGCCATATAGATACGCCACATTGACAGCCGCCAGTCTCTGTCATAAGCTTTTTATGTTTCATTGCGACTTGGATTTTTCTTATATTTTATAGCTGCCACTGTGTTGGATTACGATAGCCTAATGTGGTTGGAAAATGAACGTAATCAACATAAATTGAATATTTTTCCTTGATTTCCCGAAACGCTTGTGAAAATATTTTTGTGACAGTTGCAGAAATGACTCACCAGTGATCTGACTTACGATGAACATAGGTGGTTCAACAGCTGCTTGATTTCTCTGCCGAAAAAGGCCCTTTTTCTTGATCGGCGATGGTTCTTCCAACTTTCTCCCCGAAGAACAAACCACACCAATAGTCCCAAATAAAGTAATAATATATTTCGATTAACACACCAACTTTGTGCGAAAAACCGAACAAATAGCCGACACGGGCGAAATAGTAATTAGAAAATAATACTTGATTGCTGCCAACGAGCATAAAATGTTCAGCGAACGAATATATATCTCGACGGGTCGAGTCAATGAATTCAACTGCGATATATACGGTCGATCCCTGCAACTTCTTTCGGCAGTTTCAATATTTATATTAAACGAAAATGAAAACCACATACGGCTTTCCCAAAGACAATGAAAATGAAACAACTGTTTTTCATGTTTGATCGTATACGTTTTTGAAACTACCCATAATAATTTTTTTTTTTTCGATTTACGAAATAATCGTGAAAAATCTACTTTTTCAGAATGTTAATGAAAATACCAATCAAATTTGAAATATAGTTTTTTGGAAAAATCACGTTGCGTACCTCAAAAATTTACAAAAAATCAGAAAGTCTTCGACCGTTTCGAAACTAGTCATCTCATATCTTTCAGTTTCAATATTCCATTTGTGTTGAAAAGATTATGGCAATTCTTTGGGATAGAAAAACTTCAGTGATTATTTTGGTCATTTTCGAGTTCTGCTGACGGAACTAGCTCATATCACTCGGCAAATGTTGTTTGCCATGGAAATAGTTATAATCTAATCTATCCTAATCGAACCCAACTTTCAACAACTAATCTTAAACAAAAAGAATTTCAAGAAGAATTTGAGTTGGCCCGTATTGTAAATCCAAACCATTCTCGGATCCACTTGAACGCAAACGAAAAATTATAAATATATACCTAAACCTTCCTCATGAATCACTCTATATATTGGTGGAAACTGTATGGAATTCAGTGGGTCTGTTTTCGAGTCTTTCACGAACAAAAGACAGACGCGACAGATGACTTTAATTTATATAAACAATACCACAGGAGGAAATGTAGGCAAGCGAATCAATAGGTTGGTACTAATAGTCAGGATATCACCCTGATGATATCGTAAGAAAACATATTTATGAAATTAAGAATAATTCAATAAATTTTGATACCCGAAAGTAAAATAATTGCCCTCCAGCCATGATATTTAGATATGGTAACGAGTACCTGGCGTTTATCGAGCTGACTCACTAATAAACACTCGCCTGTTCCTTCACATATTGAATGTAAGCAACAAAATAGACGGAGGCGTCCTTTGTTCAGTGTGTCTGTGATTGTTTCATTCGATTTCAATAAGACCCGCCCATCGAATTCTGAAATATTTGTAGGTTAATTCAACTTTATAATATTCCACAGCTAAGGAACGCCCCTAATGATATATTGCGGGTTCAGAGATATCTTTCGCCGGAATTACGTGTTCGAAAAATCCAGTCTAATCCAGTAAATGCATTGGCTCTCGATACTTTGAGATCCAGTGGGTGCACGTAATGGAATTCTGATATGGATGAGGCAATCCATAAAAGAAATGTGTTGTTTGGCTTTTAAACTGGAAGTAAGGAAGGTGGGTGCTGCAGTTGGATACTTTTTCCAATCAATCCCTAATTTCATTATTGACCAAAAATTTGATTTTGATTTGATTTTCTCACTTTTTCCAATATTAGTTCGTTTCGAAAAATCTATGCATAAAGAATCATTTTTTTTCATCATTTCAATAGTACAAATGTGAATGATTCAGAAGGATGCTTTGATATGGCATGGAACGTCTCATAATTTTTTCGTAAAGATATGAGGGTTTTTTTGTTAGCATAATTTTATGATGAAGTACAGAACGGTGTAAAATTCGTCGTTCATTCATCGACAACCAGCCCAGACGAGTAATATGATTCGATGTCGGGTTTCGTCTGCTGATACCGCAGATAAAATGTGTGCAGGAATTCTGGAGCCTTTGAAGACGATTTTATCGAAGTTTCTTTTGGCTGGACCGAAGAGAACATCACAATAGTTGAACTGGGAAAGTACCAGTGACTCACAAAGAGTAATTCTGCATGTCTTATTAAGAATGTGCCTATTGGAATAAATCAACTTAAGATTAGGGAAGGCTTTTTTAACTATATGAGATATATGTTTTGAAAAGGTAAGGGAGCCATCAATAAGCAAGCCTAAGTTTTTTTCGCAATCTGACAATTGGATTATATCATCACGAATATGTAGTGAAATGAGGTGTCGCGTTCTGTTTTTAGAGACTTTTCTTCCGAAGAGCATAGCCCTAGATTTCGATGGATTTATGGACAGGCAGAATTTTTCTGAGATATCAGTAAGTATTTCGAGATCCTCATTGATTTTGCTGCAGGCAGAAAAAGAATCTTTTTCATCGAAGGCAAGATAGAGTTGTGTATCGTCTGCATATAAATGTGATGTTACATATTTCAGGTGCTTACAGAATTGAGAAGTATAAATGGTGAAGAGTAGCGGGCCCAATATTGATCCTTGGAATTGAATATGATTTTCTGAGAGCGTTTATGGAGATAAGCCGCGATAAGACGTTGGGATGATGGAGATAAACCTATAAAGTGGAGAATAGCTATTAAAAGATCATGATCAATCCTATCGAAGGCCTTAGAGTAATCGAGAAGGACCAAAACACAAAGCTTGTTGGCATCTATAAAAGAATATATGTCATCCGTTACCTTAAGAAGGGCGGTGGCGCAGTGATCGCACGATTAGGATGGGTATCCGAACAGCCCACACCACACAGTCGCATGCCTTGTGTATTTTGCTCATCTCATCTAGTCAGAAAATTGTGAATTTGAAGGTGCGAACCAACCACAAACATCCAATCGACATTCAAAGGTATTGCCCTTGTCACTTGGCTGCTCCCTGCCTACACGTGACTATTCTTAAATGATGTCTTGAACTCCACAGGTGACTCCAAATCAGAATTAACGAAGGAAAGTTCATATAAGCGTATTCCCTAACTCCTTCTTCATCGACAAGAAGTCGAGAGTTTCAACAAAAAAATCTGTTTGACGAAATTCGCTATGTCCAATATCAAACAAGGAGTTATCTTGGAAAATATCTGAAATAATAATAGTGATATCGTCATGGGCAGTCACTTGATATATATTTTTAACATTTTTGCGCTTGTTTTCTTATTGTGTTGTCCAGTTTCATTCACCAATCATCGCAAGCTGCTAACTTCATTCAAATTCTGTCAAAACCATGAAAAATATCTCCTTTGTGAATATAAAGCTTGAATACCCGTTAACTACCCCACTTCTCAGCAACTACTATGTGAATGATAATGATTCTATTATCTCAAAATGTAATCAACGTTATTTTCCATGGAAGTACCGGTTCACAACATTATTGTTATCCATTCACTCGTAGCAAAACATACGTATCGCGAAATTCAAACACCAAACGATTGTCGCGTCATGCAAATTGCTGGATAAATATTGATTCCAGAAATATAAATCACATACTCGAGGGAAAATTATTATTCGTAGCAAAACACGCCTAGATTTCAACTTCACTAGGCACGCAGGTTACCTTTCATTCAGTAGAGTAAACCACAAAGGTTTCTTAAATCAATATTTTTGATAAATATCACAAGAAGGTTTTGCGCGGTTTGAGTGTTTTCAGTTTCTCTCGGAAAATCATGTTTTTGTCAAAATATATTGTAACGAAATGTGCTGGCGCCGGCCCTGCCGACTATGGATGCGAATTGGTGCGACGGTTCCGGGAAAGATTATATCTGCGTGATCGCGGCTCATCCAGAATATTCGATTGTCAGGAATTGTCTGGATGATTCTCCACTGTATGAGCACCTATAAAAGCGGGAGCCGCTCACGCCGACGGCAGTATTTTTAGTACGGAAAGTTTAGTGCCGAGCATTGGAAAGTTATCAGAGCGATTTAATTGATTGTGTTGTATTGTGTTGTGATAGAGAGTTATAATAAAAAAAGTTAAGTGTTGTTTGGTGTTTTAATCGACGGGCCCAGGGATATATCGTAACAGTGGTGTCAGAATTGAGATTTTCCAGTGAATAGATTGTAACAGTGGTGTCGGAAGTGAAACTTTTGCTGGTAATAAAAACAATTTATGGTGAATACGAGAACTACATCTTACGATTCGATGGAGGACATGTTGAAATTATTCCAAAACCAATTTGCGGATTATGAAAGATGAAGGCAGGAAGAAAAACAAGAAGAGGAAAAGCAACGACAGGAAGAAAAACAAGAAGAGGAAAAGCGACTACAGGAAGAAAAGAAAGAACGACAATTAGAACGAGAAAATGAAAAGAAAGAACGAGAAAATGAAAAGAAAGAACGGGAAGAAACACTCCAGAAAATTCTCGAAATTGAAAGGAAAGAACGAGAAGACGGGATCCAGAAAATTCTCGAAGAGCAGAGGAAAGAACGAGAACGTGAAAAAATAGAACGAGAAGAAGAAATCCAGAAAATTCGAGAACAACAGAAGAATGAATTAAAGCAAATGGAGAAACAACGAGAAGCAGACTTCCAGAAAGTTTTAGAAAATCAGAGCAAGTTCTTCGAGCATGTTTCACATGAAACAAAAGTTAAAATGGAAGAACTGAAAGGAGAACTAAGACTAGATCTGGAGGAACTAAAAGAAGACCTAAAGGAAGAACTGAAGGGAGACGTCAAGAAAATCGAGAGGAGATGAGAAATGAGATGAGAAATAAAATGAGAGGTCTAGAAAAATAGATAGCTCCCCTCAAGAACCAAGATCGCCGAGACAGGGTTGCCACGTCAGGAATATCCGTGAAACCACCGACTTTTGATGGTCAGTCGTCTTGGTCCATGTATCGTCGATAATTTGAAGCTGCCGCAGAAACTGATGGATGGGGCGAAGAAAAAAGAGCTACGGCACTAATAGTAGCTTTGAGAGGGCCAGCTTTGGGTATATTGGAAACGATACCCATAGAACAGCAAAAGCAATATCAGGACCTGATTTCTGCACTGGAGTTGAGGTATGGCGACCAACACCGAGAACAGCTGTACCGGACCCAAATGATCACCCGCACACAAAAATCAGGTGAGAGTCTGCAAGAATTTGAGGCAGATGTTCGACGCCTAATCCAGCTGGCATATTCAGAAGCACCCGGAGATTTCAAGGAGCAGTTGGATGTGCAGATATTTATAGACGGACTGAGAGACCCAGAAATACAAAGAACTCTACGACTGACAAGTTTCAAGAGAGATAGCGATGCTTTGGTTCGCTCTTTGGAAGTGGAGGCGGCCTTCAACACGTCGAAGCTGAAAGTGCGTGCAGTTTCAATAGAAGAACCGAAACAACGATTTGGCACAGCGAATAGTTCAGTCGAGAAGGTTCTGGAAGAAATCAAATCAATGATAAGTGGCATCAGCACCCAGAAGAAGAGGACATGCTATAGATGTGGAAAACCCGGACATCTCATCAAAGACTGTAGGGCGAGAATGCCATCAAGATCTAGCTCTCCTGCAAGAGTTCCATCTCGTACGCAATCACCTGTGAGGACGAGGGCATCCAGCAAGTCCTCAAACTGGAGGCAGGAAAGAATTAGCCAGCATATCAGGGCGCATTCTGGCTAGCAATAACAGAGCCCCCAGGATCATCCATGTTAACAGGCTGAAAAAAAATCTGAGAGCCTTACCATTCCAGGAAAATTGAATGAAATCGACGTTATATGCACCATAGACACCGGTGCTGCAGTTTCCTTGGTAAGCAGCGACATTCTTCGGCCTGGAAGCGTGAAGCCTATTTCTTCCAACAACTTGCTTCGGACAGTCACTGGTGAGAACGTACCTTTTCGAGGAGAGGCTGAAATTACATTGATTCTTGGACGACTCACCATCATAGATACAGTTTACGTCGCCGATATAGAAGATGAATTTATACTCGGAATGGACTTGATCAGTGACTTTGGATTTTCATTCGACAATGAGGAGAAGATAATGAGGTTCGGAGGAGAAGAATTTGTCCTCACAACTCCAACGGAAAGGACGATACCTGCTAAACTGCGATTATTGAAAACCGCGGGAATTCCTGGATTTTCAGAAAAAGTAATCTGCGCTACATTAGATGAAGACCCTGGGTGCTGCGTTGGAGTAGTCCAGTCATGTGGTGAATCCACCAGCAATTTGGTGTTTGCACGAGCCTTAGTTAAAACGAACAAAACGATTCCTGTGAGAGTTGCCAACGTGTTTCCTGGAGAAATAACTGTTAAGGCAGGCGATGTCATTGGAACATGTGAACCTGTTACTTGGGTAGCGAACTGTAATTCAAATGAACATCAAGAAATAAAGGCAGACTCTGAGAGTGTTATATCAACTCTTGAAAAATCATGTCAACACTTATCAACAGAGGAACTGAAAGCTGCCAAGAACTTCATCAGGAGTGAAAGTGACATTTTTGATTCGACAACAGGAAGAACCAATTTGGTCAAACACAGAATCGATACTGGCCAAGCTCATCCGATTCCGCAACCACCCAGAAGAATTCCATTCGCCAAGCAACAGGGGGTGGAAGAGCTTGTCGACAAGATGATGAAGGACAGTGTGATTGAAGAGTCATCGAGCCTTTGGTCTGCACCTGTTGTGTTGGTTTCCAAGAAGGATGGATCTACGAGATCCTGTGTCGATTACAGGAAATTGAAATGATGTCACCAAGAAGGACAGCTACACTCTACCAAAAATAGATGACACATTAACAACTTTGGCAGGTTCCCGTTTGTTCTCAACATTAGCCCTGAAGAGCGGATACTGGCAAGTGTGCATACATCAAGACGATAAGGAGAAGGCTGCATTCTCGACTGAGAGTGGACTTTACCAGTTTACTGTTATGCCGTTTGGATTGTGCAATGCTCCAGCAACATTTGAGAGACTAGTGGAGCAGGTCCTACGTGGGCTCACTTGGAAAACTTGTCTTGTATACCTCGACGACGTTTTGGTCATGGGAAAGACATTCGAAGAACATCTGCACAATCTGCAAGAAGTCTTTCAACGATTCAGGGACGCCAACCTCAAACTGAATCTTCAGGAATGTTCATTGTTTCAGAAAGAAGTGGATTTTCTAGGTCACACAGTTTCATCGGACGGTATCCGAACAGACCAAAAGAAGATACAGGCGATTAGAGACTGGCCGAGACCAAGAGACAAACGTGAAGTGAGGAGTTTTCTAGGTCTCTGCACCTACTACCGTCGTTTCGTGGAAGGATTTGCTGATATTGCGGCACCCCTACATAAGTTGACAGAAGATCGAGTCAAATTCGTCTGGTCCAACGAAAGTGAACGAGCATTTGGGAAACTGGAAGTTGCTCTATATTCCAGCTCCATTTTGAGTTTCCTACGTCAACGAGGCCTGTTTGTTTTGGACACAGATGCCAGTAATAATGGGTTGAAGCTCACGCCTTGCCCAATGAAGAAGCATTCACCGTTGCAAGAGCCCTGGTGGACAACATGTTCACAAGGTTTGAAGTGCCAATGTAGCTAAATTCCGATCAAGGAAGAAATTTCGAATCGAATTTATTCAGGAAAGTTTGGGAATTGATGGGAATTAGCAAGACCAGAACAACTGCCCTCCACCCACAGTCTGATGACTTGCGCCTCGACTTACCAATCTTCACAGTCATCCAGGAATGTTGGGCTTTTCGTACCTGGTAAAAAATATACTATTTCCATTGCTAGAAAAATACCGCCGTAAGTCAATGTTTTCCTTTATAATATTTGAGGTGGTCTCGAGACTATAATGATGTAGGGGGT
The DNA here is from genome assembly GCA_032362365.1 of Zygogramma bicolorata. Lineage (NCBI taxonomy): Eukaryota > Metazoa > Arthropoda > Insecta > Coleoptera > Chrysomelidae > Zygogramma > Zygogramma bicolorata. The sequence goes on from JAVJAQ010005941.1 coordinate 361,359, forward strand.
TGAACACATTGAATTTCTCTTCAATGTTATATATCAGAGCATTTCTGTTGCAGTTTTCACATTCTTTGTACGACACCTTTTGCTTGGCAAAAGATTTGCCAAAATGGCGTTCGCTGCATCTTGTTTTTCTCAACTATCGATATCGCAAGATACCATCATTTAAGAAAGGAAAACTATAGATTCGACACTCAATATATATTGACAATTGCGCTTTTCCATGACGATAGATGATGACAAATAAAGAAAACTTCATTTCATGATGGTTATTCATAGGAGAGGTTGAATTACATTGAATTTTTGATGAATTATTCTTTGGCTTCTCACTTCACTGAATCGAAAAATAGAAATTACAACTTTTATGAACTTGTAATTTCAATTTTTTTCATTTACTACTAATCTTACAAATTAATGATAGTATAAATATGTACCTTATGAAGTGAATTTTTTCCTTTTTCAGAATGTTGAACAATTGCATTGATATCATCCCTTTATAAAACTTTAGATTTCTTTCCTGGTATCCGACGCTTTTGTTCTTGATGGGCGGGACCAATTTAGAAAACTTCCTTTTATCAATATTTTCCTTAACAGTCAATATACTTTTCAACATTAAGCAAACACTCCATCACGTAGGAGGTTTTTCATTTCTTGATTTTTCCTCAAAATAGCATATGAGCACATTTTCAGAAAGCTTTTTTACAAATGTCTTGTCGCACCATTCACAAAATTAGTCAAATGTTTTCTCATATACTTGGATGCCGGTAACATATTAGATACAAGTTATGTAGCGACCGTTTCTATAGTTCTGGTGCTCCCATGGAAACATGATATGCTGACAGTGCATCTCCAGGAATCTCTTATCTGGACTCTCAGAGCGACAAATCCATTTTTCCTGTTATATTTTTTTCATTCCATTTTTAATTCTTATAAGAGAAAGTCGTTTCGAGCTTGTGCTTTGTAAAATGAATTTTTGAAAAGACACACTTCTGTTCGCGCGTTAAAAGCATTCTTCTTCGCAACTTAGAGTTTCAACCCTCAAGCACAAATTTGACGAAAATCGTGATCTATCGAGGATTGTACCGGACGGACCAAGAGACGACCCTACCATTAGAGGCTACGAGGAATCACAGAAGAAGAAGAAGCTGGAAGTGACAAGATTTTGGGACCACTAAAATAACTATAGAGGCCCAATTTCCTTTTTGCCTTTACTGAACCCTCTGCATGAGGATGAGGATGAAGATAATTCAGGGCAGTTCATCGCGAACGAAACTAGTGTCTATTGTAGACGATTAATTTTAATAAATCAATTTTGTGAAATATTTCGAATTTCAAGTTATCGAAAATCAATAAATAGACATTTTTTGATTGAAAGATCGATTCATGAAAAACAAATGAAAACAACAGGAGATCGATATTAACGATATATTGGACAATTTGGGACCTGCTCAATACTTCATGACTGTCAATTTGGCCAGTGGTTTCTTTCAAATCGAAATAGCTCGAAATTCAATAGAAAAAACAGCATTCAATGTTGACCAAGGCACCATGAATACTTGAGGATGAGAGACTTTCAGAGAGTAATGGATGAAGTTCTCGAAACCTTGCGAAAAAAAAATTTGCATGGTGTACATGGATGATGTTTAGTACTGGTCTCCAAGGGCACATCCAAAACCTCAAACAATTAATTTCAAATATACGTGAGGCCCGATTGAAGATTCAATTGGATAAATCCGAATTCTTTCGAAAGGAAGTTAAATTTTTAGGACACTCGAATACACCCGTGTCAAACCTAATCCCCTAAAGATCACTGCTATCAATTCCGAAGACTCAAAAGGATACAAAATCATTTTTGTGACTTTTGGGCTATTATCGGAAGTTCATTAGAAATTTTGCCAAACTTACGAAGCCAATGACCAAATATATCAAGAAAATACTCACATCTGAACCTGTATTGTCATATCCTGATTTCGAAAAACACTTTGAACTGACTACAGACGCCTGAAACTACGCTATTGGCGGCATACTATCCCAAATCATCACTCTAAATTCTTGGAATTCTTGAACCTTCCAAAAATGTACCAGAAATCAATATCATTTCGGACATTCAAATCGATCCACCGAGGAGAAAGAAGAAAACTCCGACCTCGAAACTGTTCACACTTCACTCAAGAACCCTATATGCAATATTCTCATTTCAGAACGCGCCGTAAATGCGTATAAAAACCAGGTAATCATCACACTCTGGGACATAGAAAATCTCAAATGTAGGATGAGTTTTCGAAAATTGAGGTTCACGGTTTTATTGGCTGAAAATGATTGATGACATCCAAAATTTTGTCAATGATTGCGAAACTTGTCAAAAAAATGAATATGACCGGAACCCTCCAATCATCAAATTCATCTTACCCCCAAAACGTCAAGGCCATTCGAACACATCCATATCGATACATTCACGATATCGAAAGAAACTTTTACAACAACAATTGATTTATTTTCTCCCTAGAAGCCCGAAGCCCTCATTGGTGTTTTTGAAAATCTCCTCAATTTCATCTCCCATCATGGATTATCGTTAATAATCACTACTGATTCAGGAACGGAGTTCAAAAAACAAAGAAATAGAGAACTTTTGTAAACTATCTCGGATAGAACTCCACTATATAAAACCAAAAAACAGCAAATCTATTTCCCCAGTCGAAAGGTTTCATTCCACCATGATTGAACATCATTGATGTTTGAATGAAAAAAACAAAAATCTCTCTCCTGATCAGATCATGAAGCGTGCCGTATTGGGATATAATAACTCATTACTCAGTGTTACAAAATTTACCCCTTGGACTAGTAAAAGGTTATATCAATAATAACAAACCATTTGACATCAATGATCATATAATCATTTCAACCATGTTCAAACACACAAAGACACAACCCAAGAATTATATCAATCAATACAAGCAAATCAATTGATTAGAGAAAATAATACAGACGAAAGAAATGAAAACCGAAATGAATCCCCAGATTTTTCCAATCAACAAATCGCATACATCAGGACCAAATCACGACAAAAAAAACGATACAAATTTATTTCTTTATATCGATTTAGGCCCAATAACCGATCAATTGAGCAATATTGAAATATATCTCAATATAATCAAAAATAATGTCAACAGAAAAAACGTAACCAATCCGATTCCTTATCATGGTCTATCTGAAAATATGCTTCTGAAAACCGAATAACTCATTCAAACAACCCAATCAAAGTTAGATAACCTTCAACCACATATTCGTGTTAAACGAGGTATGATTGACGGAATCGGCAAAATCAATAAATGCCTTTTCGGCACATTTGACGCTGATGACGGAAAGCGTTACGATCAAACCAATGAAATATTGAAGAAAAACTAAAAGACAAACTGGATGCTGTGCGATAACTTATCGGGACCAAAAACCACGTCAAAATGTTTTGGAAGTATTTATTTCTAATATATCTTAGAAGATGTAAATTCACAGTTGTACAAAAAATGTTGTGTATAAAATTTGTGTTTTCGTGGCACATACGCGAGAAAAATTAACATTCTCATGTTCCATCAAAAAACACTATACAAAAAAAATATCCTGTACTATAGGGAAATAATATAACAGTACAAAAATGAACGCAGAGCGAATTGCGATAAATTAAAGCAATGAAGTGAACGGAACGATTCGCGAAAAAATAGTATGTATCTCATAGAAAGAGCTACAATTCCAGAGTGTATGTTGCTTGTCACAGCTTGCGCTTTGATAACCAATCTTGACAGTCGCACGAAAATATTAGGATGAAATAATGGTCGATTTTTTCTTGTTCAACCATTGGTTCTTTTAGGAGGAAATAACTTGAATAGTATTGAGTTGAGTGAAGTTGATTTCCTGTAATTTCCTACATATTAGATTAGATGGGAGCAACAATATTGAATCACAAGGCCAAATAAGATTACCATTCAATCGAATCTTGCCACATATCCCAACGAACAAAATGATCGATGAGATTGAAACCTTGGTGTAAAAAATCAATAATTATTGTTTAAATGAAATTATTTTGTGGTGGATAGATTCCTTTTTTTAGCTTTTTTTGGGTTCCTAACATAACACAATCTGGAAAAAAAAGGATTAATATTGGAATCTATCAGATTTTCAATCTACCCGATAAGTTGCTCGATAATTCCAAAATAGTTCCTTCTGAATGGAAGACGTTTAATTAGTCAGCTTTTCGTGTCTCTCAAATTCGACTCTCAAAAAAATACAAGAACTAATATTCATCAAATACTTATCGTTGACGTTTAGGAAACCAAATCCGTTTCCGTTGTCAGAACTCTCACAAATATTCTTCTCTTGTTTAGGTCTTATGTTTGCTTTCTGTAAATTCCAGGATTTTTTTACTGACATTCAGGAATAGCGAACATCAAAACTAAAATAGAATAGAACATTTGTGAAAGTTGTGAAACGGAAGCAGATTTGTTCCCCAAAACGTCAACGATAATTATTTTGATTAAGTATTTTGATTGAATATAAAAAAACTTTAAGAATATCTCATTTACTCTTTTCGGTGCTGGATAAGTTTATGCACTCTGTTATAACTAGCTAAATAACCTTGGAATTGAACCAAATATTATCAGGTAAAGGTTTCTTTATACCACATCACCAAGTTAATAAAATGATATGTCTTACGTAAAAGGTATTCCGACCCGCTAAACATTAATTCGAAGTCAAAACGTGGCGCACTTCGTCCGTTCAAGAGTTAAGAAACGATCGAAAACACACGGTTTTATTCGTCAGGTGCCAGATACGCTTCATTGCACCTTTTTAATGAATTTTCACTGTTTTTTAATACGGAACTCAGTAGAGATTTTCTTATTACGATTCTGAGATTAAAACCAAAAAACAGGACGCGCATCGCGATAAAACCACCAAATCCTGTTAGGAATTTTCTATGTGATTTATATCAGAAAAAACTGATAAAGTCAAATGATGTGTACCTGACGAATGAAACCGTTTGTAGCTGATCGTTTCTTTGGTGCAAAAAAGAAGGCGGAATATGCCGTTCTTCCGAACTTTTGAGGACTAAAGTTCGGGAAATATAGAAAGCGCCTCATGCTGCCTTTCGGATTCGGTTTCGCTGAGCAAGACTCAGCGACACGATTTACATGAGTTGGTACTAAAATTTTTCGAAACTAGATGATGTAGTATAAATGAACCCTCACTTATCCTCATTAATATCGATATGTTAAAAAAACGATTCAAAATTCATCAGACTGTGATAAACATTTGGTGAAAAAGTCAGTACAGTCCAATTGAATAATAATCGATTCTATTCTCTTGTAGGAAACCCTAGATTACTCATCTTGCTTTATATATTTCAAAAATATTTTATGATCATCGTTTTTTATTTCGATAACCGAACTTATGACCTATCAAATAAATCATCAGCATTCAATAAGGGCATTCAGACAAGTTTTTACTTTGGAGAGTTCATAAATTTCATCTTTCGTTTAGGAAGAGGCAAGTTATTTATGAGTTGAGTGGCTAACTTGAATCCGCCTTCATACTCTTCATCCTTAGCAATTTTTGAATATTTCGAAAAATATTAAAAATTTTCGAATTTCAATAGAAGATCCAAAAAGATCATCAAATTTGTTAAAAAAAGTTCTGACTCCCGAAGCTGTACTTTTATCTTTCACTGCGGTGATTCTAGTTCCATTCAGGATGTATACAGCATAATTTACTACTTCTGCTCACAGGTTTTCGTCCAGATTCTTGGATTGTAACATTATTCTTGCCATTTCCACAGAAGTTCTGAAATTTCGCTCTGCTCTGCCATTCGTTGAAATATTGTAGAAAGGTCGGAGACTTGCCTCTTTTCTATAGATATTCTATTCTATTTATATAGATCTTTCCACGGTCGGTGCTCTTCTGAATCGTCGTCAATCGTTCCACCCTCGGCAGTATCGAAACGCGACAAATGCAGAATTCACACCCTTTTGTTATGGGCTTCGAGATCTGTCGAACCTCTTTCGCCCAGAGATCTTTTTTCAATAGAACAGCCAAACTTTGGAACTCTTCACCGACAGAGGTTTTTCCTGAGGTACACAAACTTCAAAAATTCGACGTAAATGTCAATTCGTATCTCCTCTCCCTTTTTTCAAACGGTGTTCTTCGAATCTGTATATATAAAAAAAATCTATTGGGATGTGTAGGAAATAGACAAATGAATTTTTACTTTATTCTTCTCCCATCGGATGATAGTATTTGAATACTGCACAAGCCTATGGTTGAAATGTATTACTCATTACCAATCATGATTGATTTGGAATCTGCAAACATTGTATAGCGATGAAACAATTCCTTTTCAGTTGACATATGAAGATATTAAGTAGATATCACCTGGTGACCTGTCCTCCTTCCTGGATAAGGCAGGATGGACAATGTCCTAGGAGGGCGACTCCTTGGGAGGATGTACAATGGGCCATATTGTGGCCTAAGTGCTGTGGGTCTATACTCACCCTCTCTACTCTACAGATACAGAGATACAGACATATGAAGATTAGCGACCGAGTCTGGATACCATTCATCTATACTCATAGAAGATGTTCCGATTAGTATAACTTTTTGCCTGGTTCGAAATCAAAATTACCTTTTTCTTCCTGGACCACCAAACTTTCATTGAATGACCCTTTTACACAAATACAGATGATTATCCAGTTTTTATTATTTTTCTTTCTGATTTAAGAGTGCTGTTACTCGTTCCTCGTTTTATCCGTAACTAGAGCTATATCTTTATTTTCTGCAGTTCTCTAATCTTCTTCTTTTCAAAGAAGTTGACTGTTAAATTATTCACTATCCGTTCATCTGCGCTAACGGAATCCCATGCACAGTAGAAAAATTCTTGGTTACATTATCAGAATCTTGGTCAAAATCACGTTATCAAGTGATTTTGCACCAAGATCTTTAATTGAATGAATTATTATCTCCAATCTCAAGATCTCGGCAGATATACGATCAGGATCGTTGGAGAAGTATGTATAAATTTTTGTTCTATAGATGTAACGAAGTTTCGAATTCTTGTGTGATTTATATCTTCAACTGATTCAACATTTCAGTACTTGTTGAACAATAGATAATCGATAATAAAAATCTTAAACATTCGTCATAGTCGGTGAACATATTTGAAGAGTGGCTATTAATCAAACCATCTTTCGTACAATTCATTCAGACCAGTCTACACAGTAGGTTTTTGGGACTGATACTTGTTATAAAACTACTTCTTTGGCTGATACCACGAAGGACATTCTGATATATCCGACCGGGTTCTTCATAGAAAAAAAATCCCTCATATGGTTTTAGCGATACACATGAGGGAACTGATTTTCAATTATTGGGAGGGGCGCACTTGCGGACCGGTTTCGGGCTATTTGGCCACTCGTCAGTACAAGGTAGTGTCATCATTAACACAAATATGGATCAGCACTGCACAGTCAATGAATTTCAAGAATGATAACGATTAAGTGGTTCGTGTGGAAAACGAAATCTCCTGTGGGTAACATCCAACGGTCAATCATTTGCCCTCAACCTCCCATCCCATTCAATCAGATTGGTAAGATGTAGTCCATCATTGGGGAAAACACGATTTCATATAAAACCAGTAGATGTTTCATATGAAAGAATCACATAATGCTTTTGGAATCGTTCAATTATCATAATCGTGAGGTACTGCCTGAATAAACTGAAAGTTCATATTGTTGCTGTCATTCATTTATATCGAACTTGCTTCAGATGTGAACATGAGACAGCGCAATGCCTTCAAAATTAATGGGTTCAAGTCCAATCGGGGTCAGTACGTGGTTGAATTCGTTTGGTTAGAATAAATACTGAATCAAAAAAAAATCCCCAGAGTACAGCGACGAAAGTTTTCAGTAGAAGACCACCAACAATCATCCATCAATTTCTTATATTCTCCTATTCGATGAGCTTGACAAGATGCACTTTATCGTTCAGAACCCAACGGTTTCATATAGCATCAGAAGGTGTTCTATAAAGAGAAATAGAATGTTGCCGACACCATGCAATAAATCAGTCTTAACGTGATGTATTCGACTTTTCCGAAAAAACTGAAAACAGTGTTTCTGTCGTTTATTCGTATCGGATTCGTTTTGAAAGCAACAGGATGTGACTGTAATGGCTTCAAAATGAATGGCTTCACCAGCGAATGTTGCGTTAAATTGAGTATTTGGAATTCTCTTTCCTTTCACGAAGGAATGATGTCATTTCATGTGTTACAATAGGTTATTTTTTCACACTAAGTGATTTATGCGGTTACGTGAGTATCGACTTCACAATTTTCACTATACTAGTGATTCCGATATCCATAATTGCGCTCTAGATTCAATATTGTTTCAGGTTTTTTAGTTTGAAAACAAATAATTTATAAAAATATTTCAGAGAAGGATTCATAACACTGGCTTCAGTCATAAGGACCTCAGCAACCCATTGGGTTTAGCTATCTTCGAGCATTCCAACTGCTCGTAACAGCTCCTTACGTATCGAATGTCGCGCATGTTTCCAGTCAGTGACTGAATGAAACTAACCAGGAATATCATCAGCTAGTATTCCAGAAAGAAAATGCAAAATAATCGACACTACATTGTATTTGTTTTTTTTTAGATTTTTTCTCGTGAGCAACAACGACCTTATATTGGGATAATGTTTGTGAAGAATATCTCAGGAATATACCAGATGTTCCTGAATAGTCACATGAACTTAAATTGTTGTTACCTGGACTTTATTGATGAGTGTATTTTGGACTTTGCTACATATTGTTTGAAATTTTCTTTATCGGATCTCAATTGAATCAAAACTTTTTTCAAATATTCAAATAAATTTCGGAATTCATTGAAAATATTGATTCATCTGAATTGATTTCTATAGATTGTCGAAAATGCAAGTTTACTTCCCATGAGTGCTGTGAAACTCTAATCTCAGAATTGTTACACTCCTCAATGACGCTACTTTACATTTCGAAGAAACAAACGACACCTCTCCGTAGTCTTTGTTTCAACTCTCATACAGCATACTTAGTGTATGCTTTTTCATCCACATCACAGAATATTTGCAACTGTTTAGACTGTGCGTTCGGTATATAGAGAAAATAGTACTGTGCAATTACATTTTATTCATTGCTTCTGAACTGTCGAACTACTTTTCATTCCTGTTTACATTTTTTGTGGAACCCCAATGTTTCATCTGAGATCATACCTCTATAAATTTTGCAGACTCATTCTTCCTCTCACAACCAAGTTGTGAAGAATCCTAAGGAATAGAAAATACCCATTACAATTTCAAGGATTTGTCTTTTTGTCACAGATTGTTTATTTTGGATAATCTGTATTTGCCGTTGATGAAAATTCAAATTGAAAATGAAAACATCTTCTTTAGGGTTCTAACGAATACTTACTATTTTCCTCAGGAAACGAAGCTTTGACGAAAATCTCACAATTCATTCTTCAATAACTAATAATCATACTATAGTTCTGGATAAGTCTATTCCGAACAGGTATTGAAAATAATGAGAATATGAAATTCCACCGGAATGATCATAGGAGAACTTCTCTTTCTCGTTTTCTGTTTCAATATACGTTCCAACACAATTTCAGTTTAATGGGATGTAGCAAATGCTCGTATAGAATGTTACTTTCCCAATGCAGAAAACATTTTTACTCCTGCGAACTCGATATTAATTTTTCGGGATTACGTGAGCTGATTTACCATATGTTGCAGTCTTTTTTCAATCGACCGGGGGTAACAATCGTAGTAGAATCAGCAGCTAATTTCAGACGCTGGCTGCGATCATTATTATTAAATTCTCAAATCATAGTAAAAAAGTTGAAGTCATTCCAGAAAATTTTAGTTCAGCTCATAGTAATGAAGGATCTATTCTACTGTATATGTCATTCACTTTGGTAAGAGCTTTACTAGTACTATTATGATTCCTGAACCCTGATTGTACTTCAGGAAAAAGTTGTTTAAATTTGAATGATGGTTCAGTTCAGTTGGCTTTCTAGTACCATGGATATTGTTGGAAGAATATTCAGTTTCAGTTTATTTGCTTTGGAGACTTTGGGAAGTGGCAGTACAATATATTTCTCGATAACTTTGAGACAACTCCTGTGTTTAATGGAGAGTTAGTGATATTTGTTTCCGCCGATTTGAAAATATATTGTCATTGTCCATGTTAAATTCCAAATTAAATACTCTGTATTCATTAACTCTATTGTTTTGTTCAATTAGCTGATTCGTTATGTATTTAAAAGAAAGTAGTCAACTTTGATTGTCTGTCAAATAAAGAATATAAGTCAAAAGTTCCAAAATAAGAGATTCCGAAATTATTCCTATTTTGTATTGAATTTCACATTGGTCCTTCGAGTTTTACATTTCTGAACCTGCTATGGAAATAACAAATGTACGAAGAAGTAACAGACGAACAAAAGGCATTCCGCCAAGGAGGTACGCTGAGAGTCTAGATGAGGCTGTCCTTTCGAAGAATTTTCCGTCAACTAGTGCTTGTGTCGTAGAGGAAGAGGTAATGAAGAAAGCTCCGAAATCAAGTATTGACACCAATCCTTCATCTTTGTCCGTTAAATCCAAGAATAGCAACAGGTCTGGGTCAGGATGTGGGAATTGTGAAGGTTCTGTTGGGGGTAAAGAATCGATGGTTTCGAGGCGCTCCAATTTATCAAGACTTAATCTGCAACTGAAAATGATCGAAGAGAAAGAAAAACTAGATGAAGAAGAAGAACGTGAAAGGTTGAGAGCAATACAGAGGAAACGAACGACTTTGATGGAAAAAATTGACATAGAAAGAAAAATAATAGAGGAAAATACTGTGATCGAAGATAATCAGTCTCAGTATTCAGAAAATTTGGGTGGAAGAGAAGAATATATGAACAAATGGTTGAAAGATTCCAGAAAATATACTGTTACTAATAATTTGATGCCGACAAAAGAAAATAAACTCTCCATGGAAGAGAATCATTCGAAAATAACCCAATCCAAAGGTTTATGTGATGGCGGTAACGAATCGTTGTTGGATCTAACGAAAAAATGTGTTGAAAATACAAATGTAATGAATAAATTTCTTCTGCGACAAAAGGTGAGAGATCTAATGGTTTTTTCTGGTGAACTCACTGAATGGCCTCTGTTCATAAATGAATTCAAGAGAACCACTGAGCTGTATAATTTATCTGAAGAAGATAATTTGGTCAGATTGGATAGAGCTAGCTCTATGTGGAAAAGCTAGAGAAACGGTGAGAGCTCTGTTAATTTCACCACTAAATGTCAATAAGATAATTCAAATGTTAGAAATGAATTTTGGTAGATCCGAATGGATCATTCTATCATTGATCGACAAGGTGAAAAAATTTGTCTTGAAGGATAACAAATTAGACACCTTTATCGGTTTTTCCAATGTAATCAATGATATGGTCGGTACTATGAAGAATATTGATACAAATTCATACTTGTATAACCCTAAATTACTATCAAATTTAGTTGAAAAATTACCACCTCTTCAGAAATATAGTTGGGGAAAATTGAAAATAGAAAAGGATTCTGAAAAAAAAATTACATCACTGGAAGATTTCGCAAAATGGTTCGAAAATGAGATCAACTTAATGGCAACGATAAGTAATCCTTTTCAGCGCAATAGTGTGAAGAATTTCGGTGGAAAGAATTAATCGGTTATGGTGTTTCAAAAAGAAGTGAGCAGGACTGAAAAAATGGAAATTTGTTTATTTTGCAAGAGTCCTGAGCACACACTCGCTCAATGTGGTGAATTTTTGGAAAGGTCTATCATAGAAAGACGAGAAGCCGTGTCCAACCTTCGATTATGTTTTCTCTGGTTGAAAGTTGGTCACTTAGCGAATAGGTGCTAAACAAGAAACAGATGTGGAGAGAATGGATGTAGGGGGAGGCATCACAACTTGCTCCATCTACCATATCCTAAATCAGAAGAGGAAAGAAACCAAGAAAAGAATTCCACTTCCCCGGAAACTGAATCTAGTTCTTCCAAGGTTTTTTGTGGTAATTTGAGGAAAAATGAAAGGACTGTCTTATTGCGAATTGCACCTTTCATCTTGAGAGGTCAAGGAACAGAGAAACACGTTTTCGCACTTTTTGATGAAGGTTCAACATGCTCTATGATCGACGAAAGCTTGGCTGTTGAACTGAAACTGCATGGCCCTGTTGTGCCTCTCTGTTTTCACTGGACGAATGAAATTACTCATCATGAAGATGATTCGAGAGTAGTTTCATTTGACATCTCAGCGGATAATGATTCTTCGCCAATTTTTTTCAAAATGAAACAAGTGAGGACAGTAAGAAATCTCAATTTACCACAGCAACAGAATTAATATACAGGATATTATCAATACATTTCCATATTTAGATTATACTTTGTTAGAAAAGATTGAATTTGCTGAACCCAGACTACTGATAGGGCAGGACAACTGTGGTTTGATCATCCCAAGACGGATTATACAACCAAGGATTGACGAGCCAATTATGTCAAATTCAAAATTGGGCTGGACTATTCATAGGGCTATAGGATCAGGAACTGAACAGAAAAACCATGTCAGTCACTGTTGTCGTAACTTCGACGAAGAACTTAACCAGATGGTAAAAGACAGCTTTCGTCTGAACTGCTTTGAAATAAAGTCTTCGAGTAAAATTGGAAAGTCCGTTGAAGATAAGAAAGCAGTTCAGATAATGGAAAAAACGTTAGTGAAAGTTGATGGTCATTATGAAATAGGGCATTTATGGCGAGATGAAGAAGCTAATTTACCAGACAGTCAACCAAACGAATTGAAGAGACTTTTTTGTATGGAACGCAAAATGGATAAAGATAAGGCTTTTGCAGCTGAATATTTAGCGAAAATCAATGAATACTTATCCAAAGGCTATGCTAGAAAGTTGGAAATGTCTGAACTCTCCGATACACCAAAAACTTGGTATTTACCACACTTTGCGGTCTGGAATATAAACAAACCAGGAAAATTAAGAATGGTGTTTGATGCAGCAGCAAAATCTTCTGAAAAATGTCTCAATGATTTTCTGCTACAGGGACCAGATTATGTTCCATCGCTTGTTTCAGTCTTATGGCGGTTTCGACAGCATAAAATAGCCTTCAGTGGAGATATACAGGACATGTTTCATCAAGTCATCATCAGACAAGAAGATAGATGTGCGCAAAGATTTTTCTGGCGAGGAACAGAGAGAAATAGAAAACCCGACGTTTATGAAATGAATGTTATGATATTTGGAGCTGTTTCATCTCCTTCTGTTGCCCAGTTTGTGAAAAATAAAAATGCTGAAATTTTTGAAGAGAAGTAGGTATCCTGGTATTGTGAGAGCTGTGAATAAGCAACATTATGTTGACGATTATTTAGATTCCTGTGAAACAGAGGAAGAAGCAATAGAAAGAGTGAGGAATATAATTCATGTACATGAAAATGCCGGTTTCATTATGAAGAAATGGATAAGCAACTCAGAAAGATTATTGAAGTCTATCCCTGAAAACTTATTACCTGAGGTATCAAGAAATTTGAAAATAGATTCCGAGAAATATGAAAGAGATATGGGATTGACATGGCTCCCGAAAGAGGATAAGTTTATGTTTACTTCCAATTTGAAAAAAATTCCAGTAGAAATTCTAGATGGTGTGAAGGTTCCAACAAAGAGAGAAGTTCTACGATTGATTATGTCAATATTTGACTCACTTGGATTCCTTGCTCCCTTGATGGTAAAAAGTAGAATTCTCATGCAAGAAATTTGGAAAAGAAGCGTTGATTGGGATGAAACTATATCCGAGGATCTTTTCGAAAAATGGAAAAATTGGCTTTTCGAATTGAAAATGACCTCACCATTAAAAATACCTAGGTATTATTTTTCAGATGCTCAGAAAGTTCAACAAGTTGATCTTCATATGTTCTGTGATGCAGGAGATAAGGCTTATGCTACGATTGCTTTCATAATCACAAAATTACAAGACAGACCTATAACATCTTTCGTTACATCGAAGTTTGAAGTTGCTCCATTAGCCCAACAAACAGTTCCTAAACTAGAGTTACAAAGTGCTGTACTGGCATGCAGAGTATCAAAGGTCATACTTGAAGAACTGGAATATCAAATAAATGAGGTACACTACTGGACAGATTCCATGGTGGTTCTGAAGCAAATTAGAACCGAATCCAGAAGACTACCAATATTTGTGGCTTGTAGAATGGGCAAAATTCGAGAAGAAACAGAAGTTTCACAATGGCACTGGGTTCCATCAAACATGAACGTTGCCGATCAAGCAACCAAGGAAAAAAATAACGTTCATTTGTCTCCGGACAGTGATTGGTTCAATGGACCAAGTTTTCTGCGACTTCCCAAGAATCTGTGGCCTATTGAACCGGTGAAAGATGTCGATGGAAATGTATTAGTAATAACGGAGTATCCAGTGGCTTCTTTTGTATTACCAGATATTAACCGATTTTCGAACTGGAATAGATTAATAAGAGCCACTGCCTATTTACTGCATTTCAAAAATATAATTCGAGTTGAGAAAAAACTACGTCCCAGCAGTATTTGCCTCGATATGATTGAGATTGAAGAAGCAGAAAACTAATGGATTAGAAAAATTCAGCAAGACACATTTTGTGAAGAAATTAATTTATTGAAGAACAAAAAACTCATTCCAAAGTGTAGTCATATTTTCAAGTTATCAACATTTCTTGATGCTAATGGGATTTTACGCCTGAGTGGAAGGTTTCCCGATTCTGCAGATCTCGATTTAAATTTCAATAATAGAAACCCAATTATTCTGAGTCCGAAGCATCAGTTCACTATATTACTCATCGAACGATATCATAAGGACGCTGGACATTCTGGAATAGAGACAGTTGTCAATAACTTGAGACTGAAATTCTGGATCCTACAATCACGTGCAGCTGTGAAGAAATGTTTCATGAACTGTATGTTCTGTAAAAGAAGAAAATCTAAACCTCTTGCCCCTCTAATGGGTATGTTACCCCCGCAGAGAGTGACTCCATATATGTTTCCATTCACATTCGTTAGCATCGATTTTTTTGGGCCAATGACCGTTTCGATAGGACGCAGGATTGAAAAAAGATATGGTGTCCTCTTCACTTGTTTGACGGTGAGAGCGGTACATATTGAAATGGCTTCATCCTTGGATACTAGCTCTACTATCTTAGCAATACGACGTTTTATTTGCCGGAGGGGTCAACCTAGAGAAATTTTTACGGATAATGGAACCAACTCTGTTGGTGCTCAACGGGAATTATGAGAGGCCATTGAGAATTTGGATCATAACAACATCTCGAATGAATGTTCTCTGAAGTATTTGAAATGGAGATTCAATCCACCGGGAGCCCCACATATGGGAGGCATTTGGGAGCGAATGGTACGCTAAATCAAAGCTGCCATACATATCACTTTGAAATGTAGGAATCCTAAAGGAGAAATTTTGTTGACATTACTGCATGAAGCAGAGTATATTGTAAATTCTCGGCCACTAACCCATATCTCTATGGACCCAACAGAACCTGAGGCAATCACTCCAAATCACTTCCTTTTACTACGACCAGGACAAGTTCAGAACTATGGAGAATTCAACGTCACCAGCAAGAAGCAGTGGAAAGTCGCACGAGCACTAGCCGATGCATATTGGAAGCGATGGATTCGAGAATACAGACCTACTCTTATTCAACGCTCGAAATGGCATACTTCAAACAAATCATTGAAAGTTGGTGACATAACGATTTTAGTCGATGAAAAGTCTCCAAGAAACGAATGACTTTTAGGAAAAGTTAAAGATGTTTATCCAGGAAAAGATGGAGTTATCAGAGTCGCCAGAGTCAAAACACAAAAAGGATATTACACCAGACCTGTTACTAAATTGTGTGTACTACCAGTTTCTCACAGTAGCGAATGAGGATATGAAAGTTTCAACTGCGTCTTCGAGGGTGGAGAATGTTAAATTCCAAATTAAATACTCTGTATTCATTATCTCTATTGTTTTGTTCAATTAGCTGATTCGTTATGTATTCAAAAAAAAGTAGTCAACTTTGATTGTCTGTCAAATAAAGAATATAAGTCAAAAGTTCCAAAAAAGAGATTCCGAAATTATTCCTATTTTGTATTGAATTTCACAGTCCATTTTTCAGATTTTTTCTTGGAGATATGTTGACTTTACTATCACTATCATTTGTGTTGCCTATCTTTCAGGACCTACGCTTTGATATATTAAAAGTGATTTTTTTGAATAGTTGGGAGTTAAAAAAGGGGGAATGAAAAGAAAAGGGACCAAAGAGATAAGTGAGAGTTTTCGGTAACAAAGCAGACTAATAGTGAACATTGTGCGTTATTTAATTATAATTATTGTTAGATTATCTTAGAATCAGTGCTGTGTGTAATTACACTCTTCACTCCTATTTCCCTTCCCGAATAATATTTTCTCGTTTCCTTGTAGTGTAAAACCGGAGGATTCTGGAAAATTCGCCTGTTCAGAAACCGGTGAGTAGAAAAATCATTCACAGAACTGATTTTCCATTCAGTCCATTACATCCACACCAGCTATGGCATATTCAAAATGAGGGGAAGCGATTTTCAATATCGTGAGAATAATACAGTCTGCCCCGGTTGCATTTCATTGTGTAGAGTGAAGATACAAGTGAAGGGACAACCTCTGGCGTTAGAGCTTTCATTGTATTCAATGTCTGAAGATCATCCCTTTCTGTATCTGTGAAGTAGATTATAGTGTCATGGTAGATATTTGAAGTATGCAATGAACTCACGAAGAATTTGTTGATTTAATTCACATCTCTCAAGACCGTATCAATTCGATCGAATGTTTCACCATGTACGTTCTACTGATTTCTTTCATTCCATAGTTCAGCTGTATTATGTTTTTACTTTTCTATCCATTCCTTATCGCAATAGATAGGTAGTTTCTTAAGTCTCAATAAAATGGTGAATTAGCATCTGTTTTCCATTTTTGGAAGCATACAAGCTTTTCATTGAATTTACTGATTTTTTTGTTGTGATCTGTGATGTACGCTCAGTAAGTTTTCTTCATAATTACTGATTTCCCAGGAGCATTGAAAGAAATTTGATAGCTGAAAAAGTCAACTTTTTTGGTGTAATCGAGTCACAAAATCCCATTTTGGCGTCCTCATTAAATTCATCTAGATTCATAGGAGAATAGTCTCTGTACACATTTTTTTTTTGGTTGAGCTATTTCAATTTCATAATTCAAAGTACAATATGTTAAAAAATGGTCTTTTATATTCAATAGATCCTGAGTACCCGATTGTATGGAATCAATATTTTACATTACATTGAAATCTCTATAACGGAAAAAGTATCACCTACCAGATATTCTTATTGGCTTCTCTATCACCCGTGTAAGGTTGAAACATTTCAAAATATCATTGATGTATCGAAAATCCGCAGTATCCGTTTCAGATTCAATTTTCAGATCGCTCATTAGGAAAATTTCATCAGATTTTTGACATGTACTTGAAGAAAGAATGGTTTCTATTTCATTCAGACAACTGGGAGGGTGATGAGGGGCTCCAGGTAGTACGCCAATTGATACTTCAGATTCTTTTGATTTAGTCGTGGTCCACGATTGCTCTATTAATGTTTCCCGAACAGCCTAATTCATTATCGTCAATTTGAAACCATTATTGACATCGAAACAAACACCACCCCCTCTAGTTGAAAGATGAGCGAGGACTAATTGATATCCAGGAATATCAATCAGCGACGGGGAAAAGTCCGAATATAACCATGTATCCGACACAACCATAATCTGATAATTACTTTCCAGAATGACTTCACAAAAAACATCAGAGCTTGGTACGGAATAACGTATATTAACATGACAGAACTTAATGAGTTTTTCGACGTGGTTGATACTGATGCTTCTGATGCCAATGGTGGTATTTCAGAATGATGTTGGCTGTTGTTGGTGACTTTTTCTGCGGTTTTTCTTCGTAAAATTTGAAGTGACCTTTCGATATATTTTATGACCACTTCAGTTTCTCCAACACTATTCCTCTGATCTAATTCTTTCCTTTCTGAAGATGCACACCTCGCTGTTTTATATTCTTTTAAAATAGTGCCATCAAAAATGCCAGGTAGTTTTTCTTTCTGAAATGGAATTTCACAATCAATCTCAATCAATCAATTTATGAAGCATACTTTGAACGATCCCAGGGATGTATGCCATTCTGGAGGCAACCATAATGGAAGAAGTGAGGTAGAGCTAAGAGAATCTTGCGACAAAAAGAAAAAAAATACGCTAATGTTGATCCTGGGCTACGAAGGGATCGAAGGCAACGAGCGGGCGGACCTGCAACCCAAGCAAGGAACCTGACAACCCCACTACGGGCCTGAACCCGCGCTCGGACAAGGATACTAGTAACAACGCCAGAGGATAAGTGGGCCGTTGATACATTAGGAAAAGTGTGAACAGGACCGGGATGGATGAATGGCATTACCAAGTTCGTTTCCTAGTTATGTCTTTTCTTACGGAGGTCGTAGTTTGAATCGCATATTTTCTTGATCAGTTTTACATTTTACCAGAAGATGGCAAACAATTCAGGAACAGAAGTGGATTTGTTCATCAGTATCGTAAGTCTCTCATATTCTGATGAGATTATTCCGAAAATTTAACTTTCATTTCATTCATGAACTTCCATTGTTATTTTGAAACTTCTTCAGCTTTCTGTCAACATTTCAATCAAACCACTGTTTATAGAGAAAATAATCGAACTGACCATAAGAAATCTGCACCTACTTCACCCTACAGAAAAAGAAAATCTCTTGAATGCTTGTTACACCGAAAAAGGCTGACGATCCTATTTTTTTATAAAAAATGTAATTTTATCCCATTCTGCCTATTTGTTGGTTTGGTGCCAGTATTATCTACCCGATGAATATCTTACTACACCCGGAAGATATGAATGGGAATTGATACTCAATCAGAACTCTATGAATCCCGATCGTGAATTGGTGATCTAACTTCCTCTGTTCATATGTTTCGATTGATCAGGTCCCACTGCATGGAGACGAAATATTTGTGAAATGTAACGAAGACGGAACTTATAGACCCAACCTCAAACCAGATATAAACCCACAGTTATGTTCTTGTTGAGATATCAAGTAAACCCAGTATTCATTCATTTTACTGTCTTCCCAAATGCCTGTTCATCTGTTCCCCAATATAAATCGCCACAAGTCGAAGGGTAGATTATATTCAACACGCGATACGGAACAAAAACCGTGAATCCCACCACGAGAAAAGCTTTCAGGTTCTGCACGAAACAAGGAAACAGCCGAGAGTGGAGAATAGGGTACGCGTTCAGCTGAAACTGCGGTGTAGAGAAAGTGTTTTCCATAAATCATCACAAACGACCCGACAATGTAGTTGAAAGCTAAATTCATATTCTCGTCCCTCAAGCTTCTCCGAGAAGTCTCTGAGAGATATTGCTTCAAAATGTAGGATTATAACAACACTACCACTCGTCCGTATGTGAACTCGTTGCTAAATTAGCAAAAGTTTGTTATCTATCGTGGAGCAAAAACATTTTTTGTGTATAATCATATCAACTCAAGGATTGATGGGTCAAATGCTAAGTGAGAAGTTTTCGAGCGAAGATTTTGAGAAATACATGATTGATTCATGTTTTTTGTTGAGTCATAAGACTTCAAACTCCCATTATTTGAACATTCCATTGTGAATGGAAAGAAAAGAGAATTGCTGAAGAATTCAATAAATTTCAAAAACAATCCAAAATATTCAAAAATATTTCCAAAGAATCAAGTGGATCCCAGATCCGTGAATAAACGTGAGGATAAAATAATGAACAGCCTCTAAAATACCGCAGACTCCTATTGGTATCGTGCGCGACGACAGCGCCATCCACTTTTGGATCCTTTGTGGATTTTCCTTCTTGGAGATTTGACAAAAAACCGCAAATACCTACCAGAAACCTTGCAAAAACTGCGAAATTGCATTCTAATATTGGGTTGAAATGTTGTGTTCTGTGTTATGTTTTGTTTAACGCCGCCTCTATGAATGGAACTAGTCAGATTCTTTTCGAGTTGCACACTGATAGTGTAAACCATGACGGAAAGGAAAACACCTTCTAGGAATGAATTTCAACCAAGTGAACACATATAATAGGTGTTTTTTCATCTTAGTATACTTCATAAAGACTGCTGGGCATATACGTTATTATTACTGTGCCAAGATGGATTGGATAAGCCGTAATTGATTAAAAATTTGGAGGACTTCAACGTGAAATTGCGTTGGTTACCTTATTGTTACTGACGATAGCTTGATGACTCTAAGAGAAATCTCCGACACTCATGTCATATATAATGTCATGTCATATAGTGTCTGAAACATGCACTAACATGAAATATCATCAGCGATTGGTTTATTGTGAAAAAACGGTTTGTTGTTCATGTGGCTTGTTTCTTCATCGAGCGAACACCGTGAAGAAACTCGAATAGCGTCATGATCCTTCAAACTTGTCTTGTCTCTCGTCTTACAGTCCAATATTTCATTTGACATTTTGGTTCAGTGGAATTTTGCCGATAGAGAAATGTCACACAAACGCAAACTCCTGCTGACCTTGTCCACATCGCGTTGCAGTCGATTTCATTACCCCTACATACTCGCACGGTCCCAATAGTTGATATGGCAGATAGGTATGTAGATATGTAGAAGCATGATGAAATTTCGAAACAGGAGATGGAAGTCTCAACTGAAATATTAATATATTGTACTGTTTACTTTATTCCAAAAATGTCAACTGTTTTCCATATTGTCGGTAGGTGAATCTTTATGGGAGTGTACAATGTGATTACTTCTTATTTCCTGTATTCTCATTGTCCCAGATGGGGAACGGACGCAAAATTTCTAGAATATTCGCATATGAGATGAAGAATAAACAAAATATTTGTCAATTTCGAGAAAAATGCTTGACGATTTCGAGACAAACTTTTTTCACTCTTGTTTATAGGTAGATTCTTTCATACCATAAGTGACAAATTCCAATAATGATTGAACAATTGGAATTTGAAATAGAATGAAAAAATAAATCACAAAATTTTGATCGCTTGTATCATCCATCATCTTCTGAGGAGGAACATTTTTTTCAAATTATTTTTATTTCTTCCATTCACTTCTTCTTGTTCTCATTTACATATCGAATTTCACAAGTTTCCTTCTCGATTATATTTTTGATAGCAATCTCTTTCGAAAAAAAATGTATACGTCTCCTCATCCACAAAACAATTTATTAGTTGTTTTCTGGCTGACACCTGCTAGAAAACAACTTATCTCCTGGCTAATACCACAAAAGGTGTTGCATTATATCCGACCGGTGCCAGTACAGGTTTCTTCACAGAAGAAAATCCTGCATTTGCTTTTGGCGGTACAAATGCCGCGGTTGATTTTCAATTATTGGGACACTTACAGACCGGTTTAGGGATATTTGGCCACTCGTCAGGACCAGGTAGGGCCATCAATATAAAGTCGATAACTTCCCATAATTGAAAATCAAATTCAAATGTTTATTTGCTGCGCGGTTCTTCGACGTGAGCCTAACGATTCCGACCTCTACCGAAATTTGGAATGTCTGAGAAAACTCTTGGACAAAAATGTAAACAATTTGGGATTCAAACAACTATCGCTGTGAAAGTCATTGATAATCTACTACTCCAACGCTTTTGAGACACACGCAATTCGTAAACAAGTCTGCGATGTCGTCGTCCGATGAACATCGGGGAAAGAGCTATTACTCCCTCGCTGAATACTTTGCTGACTCATTTTAAATGACTTGTCCTCTTTTCTTATCCACAATTTTGAAACTTTTTTAACTATGTACTAAGTTATATGATCATGTCATATCGGTGTTTTTTTTGTCCTTGAGCAAGCCATGTAATTTTAGGCCTGTATTTTATAAAATTTGACCATAGTCATGTACTCTGACAATTTCGATACTTGTTATCACAAGTCTGATGAAATAAATATATTTGTATTTGTATTCGTATCTGCACTTCTGCAGGTGTGAAACTGAGTGTGGCTCAGATGAACAACTGAAATGGGCGGACGACAGGGGGTTACAGTTTCCCTGACCCCCGTCATGCTTGAATCCCGCAAGGATGACATAGGCGTACCTACCCAGCGGGACACAAGATTCCGATCTCGGTCACCGCTCTGTACTTAGCAAGATGTGAAACGTCTCTATCGACAACAAAAGAGTGAGTCTTTTAGCGGCACGACCCTAAACAATAATGATATCGGTTATGAAAATAGGTAGTAGGGTATGTCTAGCACTGTCAAGTATCATAAGCAACGCTCTACCACCTACCATGTGAATGGATGACCATGCTTAACCAAAAATACACGTTGATAGGTTATATCTCATTAATCCTCATCAATCATCGTTTCGAATTAAGATGGTTGGCGATCGTAGGACTTCACCTGGTTAAGGAAAAAACAATTTCAAATCGATCATATTGAACCCATTCGATAAGAATTTTCCCTAACAATTTTTTGTACATTTCTGAAAATAAAAATTTTGTTGAAAAAATCATACCAATATCAAAACTAATTACGGATCTGACCGCGAAAAATCACGGTGGTCCTTTTTTCCATTTTCATTTCCT
>JAVJAQ010005942.1:0-11891 GCA_032362365.1 Zygogramma bicolorata
CAAAATCAACACTAGGTATAGCTAGCTATGGATGAATGACTCATGCCAGAGTCACGTTTTGACACTAAGTACCAAAAATTGTAATTCCATTTAACATTTTCCAAAATAGGCTTCAAAATGGAGGCAGACTAATTTCCGAATCGTCGCCAAGGGGAATTGTATGTATTTTTTAATGAAATTGTTCATTCAATCTGCAAATCATAAAAACACGATAAATACGTAACTGATAATAGTATATTATGCAACGATCGTGTAATGATGGTTATTAATACATGAGCATAAACCGGGATACGAAACGAGCCGAAGGTGAGTTTCGTATGGTTTATGCGAGTGTATTAATAACCATTACATGAGAGTTGCATACGCTATTTTATCTACACCCAATAAATAATGAGGAACTTAAAATATCATATTATTAGGTATTTATATTGAACACAATATTAGTAGGTAATCAATCGTATTTCTTTGAAAAATTCTACAAAATTATAATTAATGATATAACCATGGAGAATACAACAATTAGAAATGAAAAGAAAAAGAAAATGAAAAAATATTTCTGCCGAGGTCAGGAATTGAACGTTTCTGATCACTGTCGGCGCCATTGACCACTCGGCCATGAAAGCTCATTCGAAATGGTCGAAAATAAAAACATATGTGTTGCATTTGTCAAATGAAAAATATAATCCTTTCGATCCTATTTTTTCTTGTCTGAGACATCTGTAGAGGAGTTGCTGGTAATTCTTCTATATCACTGCTATAAGACATCTTCATACGATTATCGAAAATTGACTAAATTCTTCAAAAATTCAATACCTATACCGATTTTGACTTGACAAACGTCAAATGCAGAGGATGCACATCATGATTGATTGAAAAATAATGGATTTCTATTGGTTGAAAATCTGTATCGTAATGAAAATCTGTATCGTAATGGATTTTATTATAAAACGAGTTATGAGCATATAAATAAATGTATTATAACAGTACGGGGGCAGATAAAATAGTCTTACTTAATTTTGCATCTTTTTGATATTGCAAATATACCACTTTGCTTTTTCTTTTTTTTTCCTAGGGGAGATAAAACCCAAAAAATGGAATCCTGAATATATTTGAGATTGTTATGTCTTCATACTATTTGGTACCTAATAGTTATTTATGTAATAATGATCATAAAGACGATCATTATGGTACAAGTCGTGAATGTTATCGGGCGAGGCGTAGCAGAGTCCGATAACACGGCGTGTGCCATAATGATTGTTTATGATTCGTATTACATACAAAATTTTATCTGATGGCATTTATATCAATACATTTTCGAAAAATTAAAAACTGCATTTTTGACATGTCACAATGACAACTATTTTTAAAGGAGTAAGTATTGTGTAGTTTCAAATATTAGTAGGTGAGTGAGCTGTGCTTTGCCATTTCCTTGACAACGTCATCAAGTTGTAACGGCAATAACCATTACATGTTTTCCTTATAGAATTTCATAATGGTACTTAGTCCCATAATAAGCTTCCTTATGTCATCAAAATTGAGTGACATAACGTTGTCATTATGACATGCCATCAGATAAAAACTTTTAGATATCCTTGACACATTGGGTCGAATAAATGAGAAAAGAACGGATTGTTTTACGAGGAATATTCAAGAAAAACCTTCAGTTGTGATGTTAGATGAACATCGACTTCATAATATATTTATGATATGACAGATGAGGTTCAATTGGAGATTGCAGATTATCGGGATGAATGGAAATTTTGCTTTACATACGGAAATACCTCAACTTCCTCTTCATCATTTTTCCGTTGAAGATATGCGTCACAAAACATGTCGAAAGAGAAACAATTACACGGTTTTCGTGCTTTCGACATCTTCATGACGCAATCTTGTACTTACTCATTAGGATAGTGTAATTCAATTAATTTCAAGGAGCGTACACGATATCCGAGATTCCGATTTAGTGCATCCATCACTTTCGAAAAATACTGTTCCGCCAGCAAGTCGAGCAATATCAGAATGCACACCATAATAATTAGTGTTCGAATTACAATGGAGTAGTCAGCTATTGTTTCGTTGCAATTTGATATTTCAGTAATGTGCCGCCAATCTATAGCCACGCAAGACTGGAAATAGGTTCGTGTATTAACGTTACCTACATATACAGGGTGTTGCGAGACTATCTGTGGAGACTTTCAGGGCGTAATTTTGAGAAAAATAAGACTTACATAGTCAGTGAGCTAACTTGAAAACTGCTGAACCATTAACAAATTATGAAATTTGGCCATACCTTGAGGTCAATCTTAACTATCTGCACAGTCAGTTGATGCCAGAAAACAACTACTAATGACATGATGATGGTGTGTGGTAATTGTTTTTCTCATATATATGTCAACCAACCTACCGTGTAGGTAATCGAGAATGGCTTAGAACATATTTCAAATTTCTTAGTTTGGTGATGGGGCGCCAGCCTTCAAGTACCCAAGTTTTTGATTGTTTCTCCGCTTTATACTTTCTCGAGGTTCGATATTGGTGCCGAAGGAATTGTGAGTTATGGGAAACCAACGACAATGACTTGGGAGGTTGGGATCTACCTTGTACTGATAATGGACCAATAAGCCTGAAACCGGTTTGTGAATGTGAATGTATTCATCATAATACAACCTACTGTGTGGGTAGTTGGAACTGGCTAGAACATTTTGTTCAAAATTTTCAGTTGAGAAGTTTAAATGGAAAAACTGGAAAAAATGGACGGAAGGAGCTTGTGGGATGAATATAGGTGCAAAAATTAAAAAATGCTGAGAAGAGAAAAGGTAGATATTAAATGAAACAAAAAATCTGTGACGTCCGAAAGATCCATGATAACCAAATAAATCCGAGAAGGAAATAGGCTGAAACGATATCAAAAATGAAGTGGAAGACCATTTGATAAAAATCTGAAATGGTACTAATGAAATACTGCTCAGTGAGAAATCATTGTTTTCTGTCTTCCATTCCATTCCAACAGGAAATTCTATGAAATGAATTAGCCCTTTCCATGAAATGAACATTCAAATCATAACTCAAACTAGGTATGAAAAAATTTAAAAAAGAAAACGAAAACTATTTTTTCATCCTTCTGGTTTTCTCATTGATGTTTCAAAATTTTTCCCAAAGTTCTCATTCATCAATCTTACAATATCAATTTCATTACAATTTCATTTTTCATCACAGGTTCCATAGAAAGTTGAGTAGCTTCGAAGATGGAAGTTCAAACCGCTACTACCCAAATAGCACAAGTACGTCCAGTGGACGTACTGCATATGTACGGTGAGGATGTATTGTACGTATTTAGGACGTACTTTTGTCTCCGACAGACGTACATAAGACCTCCCTGCGACTTACCGTTTCCGCATAGTCGGTAATCCCAGGTACGTACTTTTCTAGTCCACACAGGACCTGAAATGTACAGAAAGGGGAACTGTTTGGGACATTCCGAAAACGTACATTTTCCATTCTGTATGCGCTATCCCAAGTAGAACAAACATATTTGACCAATATTGGTTCAATATTACGGGAATATTAACCTTATATTGTAGATGATATCAATAGTGGCCACAAAAAAAATGTGAACATTCGGCGATATTAGATCAATATTCGAGAAAACAACGTAATGATATATCATTTTATATCACTTAATGAATCTAAGTTTTCATATTCGGGATTATTCATTTCTTTTTTACCAAATAGTCAAGTTGGAAATTTTACTCATTCAAGTGTACTAACCATCTAACCGAATACTTACTTGGAAAAAGACCTGGCTGCTGCGGGGCTTGAACTCTCGACCTTTTCTATGGAGATATTATTGTCGACCACTGTTACGCTCTACGGCACGGAGATACTTGTTTTTAAGAAGGAGTTGGGTGCTATAGATGTGATGACTTCAAGTTAGTTTTGTTCGAGATAATATTAAAATTTTAGAAAGTTCAGTAACAATGAAAATATATTCGAAAAAAGACTAAAGGATCACTGTCTCATGTGATGGCGGTTTTGGAATATCAAACTTGCTGTGCAAAAAATTCTGTATGTAATTTTCTGGTATTTAAATTCACCACATGTCGATGATTCAATTTTTCCAATTTTTTTTAGAAATAATTCATTATGAATATTGCATTACCAATATTGATATATGTTTGAATACACTAAGTGATCACTCTCAAAATCCCAATACCCCTGGAACCGAAAGGGACCCAATACGTACGTACTCGGGAGGTCCAAACAGTATGTACATACTAACAGAAATGTAGAAAATGAAAGGAACCCAATCCGTACGTACTTGGGAGGTCCAAACAGTATGTACAAAAAAGTACGTCAACGAGACGTCCAGATAGTATGTACATACGATTTCCAAAAATGTACGTCATTACTATGTCCCGCAAACGTTTCGAAAGATACGTATCTGAAAGGGACTCAATATGTACGCACCTGGAAGGTCCAAATAGTACGAACATAGTTCTTCCAAACATGTACGTAAATGATACGTCTGAGCAGTACGTACATGGGATTCACAAAAAAACACGTCATTGGTATGTCCCTAATTCATTCCGAAAAGTACGTACCTGAAGAGGAGTTAATGTAAACGTATCAGGGACACTCAATAAAGTACGTACATAGTACTTCCAAGCATGTACGTTTTTATTACATTCCGATTGGAACGGGACCAAGTATGTACCTACATGGGACGTCTAACCAGTACATACATGGTACATTCGGTAATGTACGTTCTTCGAATGTCTCCTATACGTCCCGGGACGTATCGACGTAACTGGGACATAAATGGTTCGTCTTCAGGACGTCGTGTGCTATTTGGGTACTTAAGATTTTTTTATATGAATATGTGGTCAAAAATGCATCCCATTTGAAATTGCAAAAAATCGTAGAATTTTGTATCTTTATAGAACTTGGTGAATTATGGCTAGCACGTTTTGATTTTGCGAACTGAAAATTGAAAAAATGTTAGAGCATCAGGCATCTAATAATGCCAAACTTTTTTCATCTGTTAGTAATCCAGAAAACTGGAAGAATATTCTGAAATTACATTGAAAATCAACGAGGTTTCGACGTTCTGGTGGCTCGAATCGCAATGGGCTCAACTTATCAAAAATGACTTCAACATGGAAGTCGAAACGTCAGAAACATCTCGCACACGTATTAATTTCGGATGGAACTGGCTGGCTGGCTTGGATTCATATTCAAATGTAAGTAAAATCATTCATTTCAATATCATACCTGAACGGGTTATGATTTCTTCAAGAGTGGCCAGGACCCTTATTGATCAATGCTGTTGTGGCTGGTGGAATCGTGAAATGGGTTCTGACTATCGGACTGGAATCCAAAGAGTTGGTTTTATTAGCTATTACCAAGATGCATAAAAACTCTGGTGCGTTGACTGATATGCTTTCGTTTAGTCAATTCCTCTCGATCTGAGAAATCGAAGCGAGAGCTTTCATTTTTTGACGGTAGATGATTATGCAAAAGCGATTTTTCGAACCTTGTTGGAATTGGGAAGTTCCTGTATAAAAATCAGTTGAAGTTTGCTTTGATTTAGAATTATTATGACGATTTGACAGATTTCAATACTGAGTGTCAGTTTATTAGAAATAATAAAAACTCGTTGATTTTCGTTTAAAATATATATCTATTTAGTTCTTTTGAAGTAATCAAGATTTCTCCTGGCAGGGGATCTTTTCATTACATTATTTTTGGCGACCGTGACAGGACATCAAATGGAGAGAACACAACGGATTTTGACGATCCATCGAGTAGCGTTCGAGCGAGTATATCATGCAATTCTCAAAGAATTAGAATCACCTGAACCTGATTTCGCTGCTATACAAGGCAATCTTCGTCTTCTGGATGAAAAAATAGAGGAAATTCGAACTTTGGATAAGCAGATTCTCGATTTATTATTAGATGCAGATGGACGTGATGAAGATATCGATTCTGAAATGTTGAAAGCGGATGATTTTATTAGTAAATACAATAAGCTGAATTATGAAGTAGAACAGAGACTTGTCAAGGAGTCAAATCATAGTTCGTCACCCAGCAAGTGAATCAATCCATTCTTCTGTCTCTAAGATAAAACTGCATCTTCCCCAAATAGAATTCAAGAAATTTGGTGGTGACATCAAGGACTGGATACCATTTTGGAGCCAGTTCAACAGAATTGACGGTGACGAGAATATTGAAAATGAAGATAAGTTTCAATACCTGATTCAGGCTACAATTCCAAAATCCCGTGCCCGACAATTAGTTGAAAGCTTTCCTCCTAGTGCGAAAAACAATACAAAGGTGATTGAAAGTTTGAAGTCGAGGTTTGGAAAAGAAAAGTTACTAGTGGAGTACTATGTTCGAGAGCTTTTGAAATTAGTATTGAGCAATCTAAAAGCCAAGTCTAGTATAGGTGCCCTTCATGACAAACTTAAATGTCAATTGCAGTCTTTGGAAACTTTGGGAATAACTTCCGACAAGTATGCTGCAATGCTGTTTCCACTGGTCGAATCATGTTTACCAGAAGACCTTTTGAGAATATGGCAGCGGAGTCAGACTAGTACTGAATCGATTCGAACTCCTGGAATAAAAAAGTGCCGTTTGAAGAATTTGATGGAGTTTCTCAAGAATGAAGTGGGGAATGAAGAGAAAATTAGTTTGGCCACATCATTTCAACCGAAAACGAGAAGTAATGAGCGATTGAAAGAATTAGTAATACCAACCGCATCTAATCTGATCAATAACCATATAACTCCTAGGTGCGTATTCTGCAAAGGCTGCCATTCCAGCGAAAACTGCACAGAAGCTGGTTCTATGAATATCGATGACAAAAAGAAGATTTTGTCATCTAAAGGATGTTGTCATATATATGCTTGAAATTTGGGCATATAGCAAGAAGATGTAGGGTGAAAATTGAATGCCAAGAATGTAAAAGTCGACATGTTACATTGATGTGTCCAGAGTCCAAAACGCCACTTGTTGATAAAAAACCTGGAAAATCATCAAAGACGAGAGAATATTCAAAAGTTGAAAATCTTTCTAATTTAACACGGGATCAGGTTTTTTTGCAAACTCTCCTTGTCGAACTAAGCAGCGATAGTAGCTCTAGGAAAGTAAGAGCTATAATAGATACAGGATCTCATCAATCTTATCAATCAATATATTCACCGCATCTGAAATGGGTTTTAGCAATTGGGAAAGAAGTCTATGATCCATGCAACTTTTGGAGGAGATCAGTCTGAAGTGATTGATCATACTGTATATAAAATCAGACTGGGAAATTTGAACAAACAATATGCATGTAATTTCGAAGCCCTTGACCAGCCCATTATCTGTAGCAATGGCAATGGCGGGATCTTTGTGTAGACAGGCTACCTCATAGAAAGCTAACCCCTCACAGACAAGTTGGACAGTTTGATTCTTCGATTTGAAGTACTTGAAATTTGAATGCGTTCGGAATTTCCGATAAACTCAATATTCAATTCTATTCTATACAGTTTTGTTCGTTCCATTTCACGTTGTAGGTACTTCCCACATTATCATCTTTAATATTTGCCAATGATAAGTTGATTTTTACATCTAGTTGACTCCAGCATAGGAGTGGAAACGTTGAACAATATCAGAACAGATCGCAAACAAATAAATTCCGGAAGAAAATTATTTCAATATAGTGAAGTTGCTCATATCAATATATTTACTAATGTAAAGAGTGGGTTTCAAAATTTGAATGGTGAGATGCAACAAGTGAATAACCACAATGGGAGCAGGTAACCACCTCAGATATTATCAGCTATTTATAACTTAAGTCATTGAGAATGTTTTCAAATAAGTCCATCAGTGTTGAGTTGAATTTTATACACCATCAAGAACTGCCAAAAATACCCATTTGTGTGCATCCCTGAAAACTCAAGTTACAACAATAGGTTGTCGAAAAAAATCTTCAAATGTAGTGTTACGAGGATATTTTCGTTGAACTGATTTTTTGCAGCTTTCAATGTTGGTTTTATTAGCTACCGACTAACTGTATTTCTTCAGTTCCGATAGCATACCGTGGAAGATCCCTTCTAATAAAATCAGAAAATCAAACATGTTGTACCTACTGAGTCCCTTTTTTCATTAAGCCGTGTACCAATAAATATTCGACCGTTATGGCTCATTCCTTATACAAATTATTCCACGTAAACCTTATGTCGACAAAAACTATATACCGTACATAAATTGGGTAAGAAGAAGAAGAATGTCTGACCTACTTAAATCCGGAGGAAATATGGAACCTTTTATACACAAATGCTCCTCTATAATGCAACCCTTCATTATCGGCAGCCCTATTATAACAACTGAAACTAAATATACCGTTCAATTTCTTATAAAAACCATTTTCCTAATCGTTTTATTGTCTAACTACCGAAAGGGATCGATCGTTGACATATGTCAAATAGGCACCGGCGAAGAGAAAAGGATTGCGTAATAACAGGGGTGAGTAAAATGCTTTCAGGCGAAATATAATCTTTTGTGGTTGAATGAAGCTGTGGAAGTGTTGGGGTCCAGATTTTAGAATTGAGTGTGTTTATCCTAAACCTGCAACGACTCCTTTATATCACCCACCTCAGCTTATTTGAGTTAGTTTGATATGATAGACCACATATTCACGAATATGGCGTGTATATGATACAACAAATTAAGGAATTGTCATATGATTCATCGATACTGGATTGAGATAATAAACGACATATCCACAATATACTGTTTGATCGTCATTATTTGGTGGTGGATCAATATTTGTTCCGTATCTTTCTGGGTTTGTAAACTACCACAATCTGAAAAAATTAGAATTAATATTGGAATCTATGTAAGTGTAGAAGTGCAGATTTTTGATCTACTCCGAAAAGTTGCTGCGTCTATTGAAAAACAGTTCTTTCTGGATTTTTCATATAAAAAAAATTATAAGAACTTATATATATATATATTATATATATATATTTTATATATATTAAATTCGGGAGTATCTTGACTGAACTTGGTAAGAAATGATATACTTTTTGGGGATGCAGTCAGGATCAGATGGCCACAATTAAAAGTGTTCTCAAGAAGTTTCAACTTTACACCAAAGATATCGAAAAATCTCATCGTTTATTAAATTGATCGTATGTCAACTCATTTCCTGCTTCTTCTCATAACCCTATATGATGATAAAAAAAGGATTCACCCTCTAGTAATTACAACGTGATTGATTGATGTCATACTATATAATAATTTGTTGTCAATTTCCCTTTTGGGTTCTTCTCTTTTCATTCATCTCAAAATTTTCTTGGTTTTTATGTTAATGCAAGTCTTACTTTTCTATATCACGATGTAAGTAAAATATGGAAATATTTTTCTACTAGGTAAATATTTTTATGTTTCACCATGAAGACTTTTAAGATGTCTTTGATAATGGAATAAAGTATTCTGAAAGCTCAGACCTACCAAAGAGAACACTTTTAATTGTGGCCATCTGATCCTGACTGCATCCCCAAAAAGTATATCATTTATGTATATATATATGTATATATATATATATATATATATAGATATATATATATATATATATATATATATATATATATATATATATATATATATATATATATATATATAAATAAATGATATACTTTTTGGGGAACTTATACGCAAATTCCTGTTCAAATGCAAATATCTCCTGTTGATAATCTTCGTAATTGACATTTGTCAAATATTTCAAATTCCAATACTAATTCTTATTTCTTCAGACTGTGGTAGCTTACAAACCCAGAAAACTACGGAACAAATCTACAATATCAAAATACACAGGATCCTAGCACTAATATTATATTGTAAGTCAAATATACTGGTATCCTTTTTTTTGTTCTCGAATTCAATACATTTTCTAGGTAGAGTAATCAACTTACTGAATCTGAAAAAATGCCATGAGTTTTTGCGTTTGAAGTTATGAAGCTGTAGATTTCACCTCAAAATTAATTACTCTGATTTGTCAGCGTCCCTTATAAATAAGGGTTATGTAAAATGAGGTTCAATTATTTTATAACGAATAATTCAGAAAAAAATAATGTACTTCAGCTTTCGTTCAGTTGGAGACATATCTGTTGTTCTCAAATCAAATCCATAACCCTAAGTGGTATTGGTTCGGACTTCCATTGTATAATCAACTGTACTGAAACTTATTACATGATGAATTGGAATACACGGTGGAGCAATTAAATATAAACTTTGAAAATGAATGAGCAGAAGTTAATCGAGAATCAAAAATGAGGATTGAAACATTCCGTGAAATAAATAGTTCAGAAAAATTTGATCAAATAAGGCACACAGATCCAAACAAACCAGAGGACCATATCCATATGATAATTCAGATTTCGGCCTGTGTGAGAGTATACAGGACAAATTTTCACGTTCCTTTATTCCACACGGGATTCAATAGAATTTAATCGATATGCTTTGAGTATTTTGAATGAAAATACCTTGGCTCAGAAGACTTGCAATTAATTTAATATTATTTCAGAAAATAGTCAATCCTAATATTGATTCCTATGGAACCATTGAATCTATTGCATTTTCTGCTAACGTTCGAAAAACAGGAGAAGTAATATTTTCATAATTTCATTTTGGCAAACAAGCCATTGTCAAAGTGAATCTTTCAATGAAATGGTGAACTCAACAGATAATTGTCTGATTATTCACCACTGCCATTATTCAGAGTAGCTGTAGAAGACCGATAAAATTAAGTGTGTCAAAAATTATCGTGAACGCACTCTGTAGGAAACACCAAACTATCCTTGAAGCAAGAGCATTCTCAAGAGATCAAGTAGTGTTTCACGACGATTCAAATTCTTTTCTTCGTTTTGATTTTAGAAAATCAGAACTAATTTGGTTGCATGATTCATATATGTTCATTGTCTTAGGAAAAAATGCTATTGTCTACAAACACTTATAAATAACCTATAGAATGTAAATATGTGAAGCTTATAAAAAACATCACATATGTATAAATATAGTATAAATATTTCCTTCGTTGTTTTTTGGTTTCTAACCTAACACAATCTAGGAAAATAGGTAAACACAGTATAAATATATTTCCTTATCTGGATAACATCAGAAAATTTTCATGATTGAAGCAGTTCCTTGTCCAAAACCGTCAACGTTGATAAGCAAAAAATATATTTGGAAGAAGCCATTGATGAAGTTGAAAAAAATCTCTGAATCATTACTTTTGTTTAAAACGGTTCTTTCCCTTCTGTATCAGCTTATTTTTCTACCTTTGCCAGAATACAAATCTACATCATCCACTTATATATTCGCTAGAACGGGTCAACTGTAGACTATAACTTTTTAAGATAATCTAGGAACAGTTAAGTATGAGTATAATTCTAAGGTACAATTAGTTCTTATTCAAAGAATACCAAACTGCCACAACGTCATTGAAAACCTTTTTTCAGGATATCAAAACTCATCAAGAAGTTAGAATGATTTCCTCGAATAGGAAAATTATTATTTCTGTCGAGAGTATGAAGTTTTAAAGATCTTCTTTATGCATTTTTTCCTCATAGGTTTTGGGTTTTCAACCTGCCATAATCTGGAGAAATGAAGAATTAATATTGGATTCCATACAAGTGGAAAAATTAAATCTTTAGACTTTCCAATACATAAACTCCTAATTGCAATACCATTTTCAGGGATGTGATTTATTGAAATTACACACTTAATAGTCCATTTACGATTTGCATGTGGAGAGATGAATTTCGATGTGCAAGAGAGTTTCTTGAGTTTTTCTATATTTTTACATATGTTTGAAAGTAGGTATGTAGGTATGTAGAGCTTGTCAAACA
>JAVJAQ010005943.1:0-146065 GCA_032362365.1 Zygogramma bicolorata
TGGCCGATGTATGTTCTGGGACAGTTAGAGCATGGTATTTCATATATTCCTTGGGTTTCATTGGGGATTGTGTCTTTGGGTGTTCGAAGGTAGGTGGATATTTGGTTGTTAGCTGTGAAAATGGTTTTGATGTCATGTCGTGTCAGAATTCGACTTATTTTATCAGTAACACCATGAATATATTGAAGGAAAGCTTTTTGTCGTTCAGGTTCGTCCTTCGGGGGTCTAGGGTGAAGATCTCGAGTTTGCTGGAGTTTAATAGACTTGTGGATTTGAGAATCGGAAAAATCGTTTTGGGTAAGTGCGGATTTGAGCTTTTTCATTTCATTGGATCTATTGTGGTTATCGGTGAGTTTGAAGGACCTATGTATGAGAGAATTCAGAACCGAATTCAATTGTGCTGGGTGATGATAAGACTTGGCATTGAGGTACCGGTTTGTATGGGTTGGTTTGCGGTAGACGGTGTGAGTGAAAGAATTGTTGGACTTCCTGATGAGAACATCCAAGAATGGAAGGGAGTCGTCCCTTTCTATTTCCATAGTGAATTGTATGTTGGGGTGAATGGTGTTATGGTGGGTCAGGAAACCTATTCATCACTCCTCATCCAGAAATCCAAACTTCCTTGTGACCTCGCCTTCTTTAAATCCTGCAGAACACATCAAGTAATTCCCAAGTCATTCCGTCTGAAACACCACATCAAATCGTTCCATACTAAACGCATCTTAGAATATGCTAGTTTCGCTTTTATTCGAAATTCCATTCACGACATAAGAAGTAAATTTCACTTTATCAACTCATCCCTTCATCAATGTTGTGGTGAACTTTCCGTTTCAACAATTCATCCAACAATCTGGGACACTTTCGTCAGAATATCCCATGAAAAAGCCGATCATATTGCCAATGAAAAAACCAGCACACAAAAAAAAAGCTCTCAGCACTACTCAAGCTGAAAGCTCCACAATCATTCCCAGCAGACTCCCCAGTTTTAGTCCACAACTTTTCTGACACTTCACTTGACCCAGGTGCCCACAACATTTTATCAAAAGGTTTCAATTTCTCGGTTACTCCTAGATCTATTCCATTCGAAACCATTATAACTCAG
Organism: Zygogramma bicolorata; assembly: GCA_032362365.1. Taxonomy (NCBI): domain Eukaryota; kingdom Metazoa; phylum Arthropoda; class Insecta; order Coleoptera; family Chrysomelidae; genus Zygogramma; species Zygogramma bicolorata. Next base: position 1,103 of record JAVJAQ010005943.1, read on the forward strand.
ACTGAAGCAGCCATCTCTCATCTTCCTAAGAACACTGCCGAAGAAGCTAGGCAAGATATTGCTTCCTTCCTGAGAAGAGCCAAAGTCCCCCAATCCAATGTAATTCCAGCTGAGAGACGGTTCCTCAAGAATCTCCACAATAATCCAGATATCATCATTCTACCAGCCGATAAGGGCAACGCCACTGTGATCCCCAACACCACACACTATGTAGAAGAGATGACAACATTGATCAACTCCCCTGAATACCAACACACTTCAAGAGACCCCACAACGTATCTCGAGAAAAAGACCAAAACCCTCATCAACAACTCCAATATCCCGAATGACCAGAAGAAAGCTCTCATTCCGAGGGAGAAATCTTCGCGCATTCCCCGAATATATGGCCTCCCAAAAATACACAAACCGAATATCCCACTCCGTCCCATAGTTAGCGCCTTTGGATGCCCAACACAACCCCTTTCCAGATACTTAGCAAACATCCTCCAACCTCTAGTAGAACAGTGTTCGTCGTATATCCAAAAATCTTGTCATTTCATTGAAACACTCAAAACCTTCAACCTCCGACCAACAGACATTCTCGTAAGCTTCGATGTAGCATCTCTTTTCACGAATATTCCTTTAGCTGGAACCTTGAGTGTTTTGGAAACCAAGCATCAAATCTCTAGAGACAATCTCAACCTCATCAGCCATTGTATGTCCAGTACATACTTTCTGTTTCAGGGCAAATTCTACAAACAAGTGAAAGGAGCTCCGATGGGTTCCCCTCTTTCCCCAGTTCTTGCAAACCTCTACTTGGTGGACCCACCTTAACACCATTCACCCCAACATACAATTCACTATGGAAATAGAAAAGGACGACTCCCTCCCATTCTTGGATGTTCTCATCAGGAAGTCCAACAATTCTTTCACTCACACCGTCTACCGCAAACCAACTCATACAAACCGGTTCCTCAATGCCAAGTCTCATCATCACCCAGCACAAATGAATTCGGTTCTGAATTCTCTCATACATAGGTCCTTCAAACTCACCGATAACCACAAAAGATCCAATGAAATGGAAAAGCTCAAATCCGCACTTACCCAAAACGATTTTTCCGATTCCCAAATCCACAAGTCTATTAAACTCCAGCAAACCCGAGATATTCACCCTAGACCCCCGAAGGACGAACCTGAACGACAAAAAGCTTTCTTTCCATATATTTATGGTGTTACTGATAAAATAAGTCGAATTCTGACACGACATGATATCAAAACCATTTTCACAGCTAACAACCAAATATCCACCTACCTTAGAACACCCAAAGACACAATCCCCAATGAAACCCAAGGAATATATAAAATACCATGCTCTAACTGTCCCAGAACATTCATCGGCTAGACCAACCGACGTGTGTCCTGTAGAGCATATGAACACGAACTAGCAGTCCGTAAATCTGATACGAACTCAGCATTATTCCAACATCACTCAGAAACAGGCCACAAAATAGATTTCAAAAACACCAAAACCCTGATCCTGCCATAATTACTAATGAATCTTTAAATCCCACCAACCCTCAATCCTCGATCTCCAGTGATGATAGCCAGCCAGTAAGACAACTCAGACCTAGACGCAAGGTCACTCAGTCTTGAAAATGGCTCCGAAATGGGAGCCGAAACGTAGACAAGTAAATCTTTCCAGACGCGGATCAACCGGAAGTTCCAGCCAGCACATTTCTAACCGCGGAACCGCGGAAGCCTAGCCGATCAAATATATATATATATATATATATATATATATATATATATATATATATATATATATATAGAAACTGGAGCATCATATTGTTTGCGAATCTGGTAAAATCTGAAAAAAAAAAATCAAAATCAATGTCAATGACCTTCATACGTTTATTATGTATGCTTGAATGTGGTTGACAATGTTCCTTGCTGAATAGTAATTGTTCGGACTTCCATTGTCTATTCTATTATCTGTATTGAAACCTGTTACTGAGAACGAAAGGATAAAAATACATATCCTTGGTTACATGGAAGAAGTTGGTTACATGGAAGAACGGCCCTATGTCGAATGTCGCCAACGTATCTGCTTTTGATGTACTGAAATATTTCTGAACTCAATAAAGACGCTATTATTAAATCAAGTAAGGAAATCAAATCCAAACGAAAGGTTGGAATAGAATTCCTGGTCAATAATAGAATCAAGGTTTGATTGAACAAAAAATAATATTGTTACAAAAAAAATCGAGATATCGAATATGAAATATCAGTCAAAAATATTCAAATGAAGAAATGAGTAAAATGATATGCATAAATGTTGAAACCAAGTTTCAAGTGGAGTGTACTCACAACGTTTCGATTGCTGGTATCCGCAATCGTCCTCGGGTGTCGACTTATTCATAGTATTCATTCATTTCTCTATTTGAATTTTGTTACTAAAATTTTACATTCGATATCTCAATTTTCATGTCACAATATTATTTCATTTATTTCTTCATTTGGATTTTTTCGAATAATATTTCATATTCGATATCTCGATTTTTTGAAAAACAACATTATTATCAAACCTCAATTTTATAATAGACCAAAAAATCCATTCCAACTTCCTTCAATTTGACTTCCTTACTTGATTTGTATTTTCATCCGCGTTCGGCTTATCTTTTAACTATCATTGAATTGAAAATGGATCCGTTTATACTTGGATGCAATGTTGACCTGGTTCAAGATGAAATTTTGAAAGATATATCAGATTTGAATGAAATGAATGAACACACAAAAACACCGTTTAGAATACTTCACATGAATATTCACAGCATTCAGAAACATTTTGATGACTTGACTATTTTACTGAGCCAGGTGAATTCTTATTTTGACGTCGTAGTCCTAACAGAAACATTTCAACTATATGATCTTTACTTATACAATATTGCAGGTTATAATATTTCATACAAAAATGGTGATTTTAATACCCGCGATGGGGTCATAACGTATATAAAAGATTAATTAGGTTATGATTTCAATATCGTCAACATAGGCCAATCAAAAGCAATCGAATTGAATATTTCGAATTATCACAAACCCATTACGATAACAGGTATATATAGATCTCCAAATAGCTGCCCGAAAATATTCAATTCAGATCTTTTGAGATATTTAACACATAGCAGAGCGAAGAACCATGTGATAACCGGCGACATTGATATTAATCTAATGGCAGAAACGGATTTCGTCGAAGATTATAAAACGATACTGAATTCATTTGACTTCACATCATTAATGAACCAGGTAACTCGAAGGATCAGTATGACTTGTCTAGATCATTTTTTTGTAAAAAATAGTTCGATTGAAGTAGATGAACTCAGATCATTCATCCTTTCAAATGATTCCACCGATCATGACCCTATTATTCTCACCATGAACTTCACTACAGTGGAAGTAGAGAAAGAAACATCACAAAAAACTGAACACATAAAAAATATATTGATTTCACGAGACTGAGAAGTACTTTGAATGAAGAATCATGGAATATATATATATATATATATATATATATATATATATATATATATATATACTAGCTGACCCGGCCACGCGTTGCTGTGGCTAAAGTTTTTGTTATATTACATTATAGTAAACAATCTAAGGCTATTTGCACACACACCGATCTTGGACGGCCGATTTTATACCGGTCGTCCAAATTCCAATAGTGAACCACATGTGGGAACGGGACCTGGCACACACGCCGACCGCTGATCGGTGCCGGTAAAATATCGGTTAGCAGCCGTCCACTGCCACTGCATGGCCGGCATTACCGTGAGGTAGTGGCGTACGTAACTAAATACACGCTTGCACACCCACCGATTGTTTACCGGCAATTATACATTTTTTTTCAATAACCTCGTGTCACGACAACAAATCAACTGATTGTTCGACCGGTAAAAATCCGGTGAGTCTGCAAGCACCCGCTACCGATAAAATATCGGCCGATTTTATACCGGCCGTCCAAAATGTGTGCAAGTAGCCTAAGAGGAACAATGAGAGAACATCAGTCACGGAGTCGACTATGCTTTTTCACACAGATGGTATTTGTAAAAAAATATGGTGATCTCCTTATTTGACTTTCTACTACTATAACCCTTTAGTACAATGAAATTATTTACGAACAAAGACGAAAATGTTGATGTTGGTATACAAATTCACTCGATTGAGATTTGAAGGGGAAGTACGTTGAACACAATTAATTAAAATGTTCTTACACTTGATATTAAGCAGAAATCAATAGGTACAAAATAAAAATTTATCAGATTTATTATTTCCCTTTAATTTTATAACAAATATAAGTATATTACAGTATAATACAGTAAATAACATGTGACGCTTAAACTCATGAATGAGGTAGGCAAGGCAGACAGTCTTAAACTTTTAAACATTAATATCTATTTTTTTGAATTATAAATACTATCAATTTCAATTTAATTTAACACCAATCGGTGCACAATGTTTTTGGTTAACCTGTCTTTAGCTAACACAAATAGATTCGACGGTTTCCCAACACGTGAACACGCAACATATAGTTGCCCATGAGAAAAACATGGATTTTCCAACTCTAAACCATTTGTGGTTGTGCATGACCTTCTGCTGTCCTGATTCTTTGAGCTGGATTTCTTGATTCAATTTGTTCTGTCAACTGATGGGCTCAGCAGCGCCATCTATTGATTACTTACTCAACCCAGTCGAAAGGTATCGACATCTGTTAGAATCATTTGGAGTTAACAGATAATTGTGACTGTCAAATAATAACAGACAAATAATTAGCAATAAATTAAAATTGCGACTATAATTTGAGATTTAAACTATCCTATCTCTCAAGTTGGATCGAACTGCACATGGTGTGCGAATTTTATTATAATCGGTTAAGTGGTTTAGGAGTCCATTGAGGTCAAACATTGTGACATGAGATTTATATATATTAAGATATATATATATATATATAGATATATATCTGAGAATATAGATACAATGACAGACTCCTTTATTGAAACTCGAATAGACATATAACAAACTCAACAAAGGTAGTAAGAATATCATCAAGAAACAAAATATAAAAGCCATGGATAACAAAGGGTCTGTTGAAGTCAATAAAAACAAAAAATAACTTTCTCCTGAAACTACAAAGGAATCCTAATAATATCAATTTATAAAGAGAATATAAAGACTATAAAAATAAACTGAATAAGCTTCTACGAAAAAATAAGAGGAAATATATAAATAAACAAATAGATGGAAATAAGAATTCTTCCAAAAAGTTATGGACGTGCGTCAATAATATATGTGGAAAAAATAAATCTCAAACAATTATACAAAATATTGAATCTGGGATGAATGACCTCATTACTGATGACAAACAAATAGCAGAAGAATTCATTAAGTATTTTAGTGATTCTGGAGAAAAATATGCAAGTGAAATAGAGGAACTCTCTGATTTCCATAATGAGATCTCAGGTTTGAACCAAACAATGTATTTGTTTCCACCAACCAACAACGAAATAATTAATATAATCAATAGTCTCAAACCTGAAAAATCCCCTGGAATAGATGGACTCAGAGCAGAAACCTTGAAAAAAATTTCTGATCTCATTATTGCTCCTTTCAGCTTCTTAATAAATAGTTGCTTCGATTCTGCTTATTTTCCAAAAGCCCTAGAAATCGGTCATATAAAACCACCTCCAAAGAAGGAAGTAAATCAGTAATGAGTAACTACAGACCTGTATCATTGATATCAACAATCTCTAAAATAATAGAAAAATTATCAAAAAGTAGAATAACAAGTTTCACAAAAATGCATAATATAATTTCAAATCGTCAATTCGGTTTCAGAGAGGGGAGATCTACTGAAGATGCTATATATACATTGTCAAAATTTATATATGAAGCAATAGATAAAAAGAAACCAGCTTTGAGCATTTTCATAGATCTCTTCAAAGCATTCGATACAGTGAGCCATGCAACTCTACTTATAAAACTATATTCATACGGTATTACAGGAAAGGTATATGATCTCATTAGAAGTTACTTGACAGATCGAAAACAACAGGTATGCGTGAATGGAAGCATGAGTGGAATGAGAGCTGTCACTTTCGGAGTTCCACAAGGGACTGTGTTGGGACCATTACTGTTCACTTTATATATTAAGAGTTTATTATCAATTAATATAAGAGGGACAGTTCTCAGTTTCGCTGATGACACAACAATAATGTATGCAGCAGACAACTGGAGAAATGTATAACTCATGCCCGAAACAGATTTCCAAATGATCAAAAAATGGTTTCAGTGCAACAAATTAACTTTGAACATAAATAAAACACATTATCTCACATTTACATCTTATACAAACAATTTACCACAACTTGGCAACCTGCAGATCGATAAAAATACAACAATACCTGAAGCTGAGTCTGTCAAGTATCTCGGTGTTACAATAGATCGACACTTACGCTGGGATATGCACATCAACTATATAACAAAGAATATTAGGGGCTTGATCGGTAGATTAAGATACATGTCTCAATTTCTGGACTTACATCACTTAAAAGTAATCTACTACGCATTCATTCATTGGCGTACGGTATATTGGGATGGGGTGGAGTTCTCGATTGTCACCTGGAAAAAGTCAATGTACTACAAAAATGGTTTTTGAGAATCATTCACAACAAAAAACTCACCTTCTCCAGTGACGAACTCTTTCGATTAAGTAGAATACTGGATATAAGACAATTATTCTGCCAAAATATTATCATGAACAACCAGAACTAGAAACACAACTGTACAAATTCCCAAATGTGAAAAACATATCGGACAGCGTAGTGCAGGCTTCCTAAGTCCAAAGCTGTGTAATCACTTTCCACAAGAATTGAAGCTGATAAATGATATCGATATTTTTAAACGTGAACTCAAATTATGGATACAAAACAAAACAAGAATATTTTTTACTGATATTGTCAACAATAAAATCCTCTGAAAATGACACTATGGAACTTACTATATGATACTTAATATTGTTAATTGTGAACTTCCCGATTTTGATACAATTTTTCTGACCATGACATGAATTTTCCGATTATGACGTGATATATGAATGTAGGTTAAAAATATCACTTTTCTGTGTATTTCATTATGAATTTTATTATGTTTTGTGATTCTCACGTACAAGTAATCATTTGCTTCTGCGAGTATGAATGTTTGATTGTGTAATGCTTTCGAAATGATAAACATTTTTTACATTTACATCCTTTCGTTCTCAGCAACAGGTTTCCATAGAGTTGATGATATAGGCAATGGAAGTCCGAACCATTACCATTCATTATTATGTATATTCCTCGACATAGAGAATGATCCCACTACATACATTTTTTTTTATGAGAACTGTTTGTGATTATTAGAATGATATTTGTTCTACACGCTCCATCGAACTTTTGTATTTAGTGTACTTATATGTCTTAATTGGTATTTTTCTTTCAGGCACGAGCTTCCAGCTCCTGTGATTTCTCATTTATATTCTCAACTCTCCTACTCCTTTGTAAAATTCAGGGAATAAATATGTGCTATAAACAATAAGTACCTGGATAACCGAGATTTGCTTGTCATTTTTTTGTGAATCGTGTTTTTCGAAAATTATACTCAGATACGATTCACATACTGAATTCGCATTATATAATATATTACGATCTTACCGACATGACAATATTAAAATGTGAACTGGTTCTATTTATAGCCCAGAAAACTCCTGCATACTAAATTCCATGAAAATCGATAGAGCCGGTTCCCACATTCAGATTATATATTTATATACAAGAATTCCTCATTTGACCTTCCAGTGGTGGCATCGATAAATGTTTAAGTAATGACGCCGGTCTCACAGACCGATTAGGGAGGAGGCACAGTAGGGGTGAAATTTTCTGCGAATAATATTATTTATTATTAATTTCAATGAACATTTCATATTTCAAAGTACAAAACGGATTTTATTCGTTTTTATTTCTGATATGTTATAAAACAACCTAAACTTGTAAACTGTAAAAAATATTCAAAATCTTTAAAAAAATTTCTTTCAAAGTCATGAACTGAAAAAAAATCCTTCGAGAATATAAGTATTCCCTATCATCCAAACTCTTATAATGATACCTGTGTCGTGAGGAATCTTACAAAATTTATTATTCCTCTGATGGATTGATGAAAACAAATATATATATATATATATATATATATATATATATATATATATATATATATATATATATATATATATATATATATATATATATATATGTCAGTATTGATAATCTTATCAGAAATATGTCGCACCTCACAGAACGCAATCAAAGCAAACAGGCATTTCATAATAAAACTTACGAAGTCATGCCAACATCTATTTGAAATAATATTTCATAACGTACGTGCCGTTGCCTTCGTTCCAATTTTTCAGAGAAGAGAATAATTCAAAAAGTTTAGAGTGCTTTCGAACAAAACCAACAGAACTCCTGTGTTTATTACACTGAGAAATATATACTTTTTTTTCTCGTACTGCTATATATCTGCTAATGTTGTCGGGAAAAGCTTGGTGTGAAACAACAAAATGCGATTATGAAATGTGATATATTAGTTCTTGAATAGATGATTGAACTAGAATGACGACATGTTGATATTCATACATTACATGTATTTTCATATATAAACATTTCTAGTCAAAAATTCAAAAAACAGTTTCAACATTGTTCCTAAATGTGTGGAGATTTGTATTAAATTTGTTCGAGTGAAAATGATTCCAATTTTGAGGAGATTTATTTGAGAAGGTATCACTTTTTTTAGTGCCTGAATTAACATACCATCATAAAGACTTATCTGATATCATTGATGATATTTCCTTAAACTATGTTGTTCCTAAGTCGATTAAATTAATAGGTAAGTTTAACTGTCTATTCATATCTCTTCCAAAATAAACGCAAACTTTGGCATCAAATGAAATAGAGCAAAACAACGGTGTCACAATCCAACTTTTTTGTCGTTTGGTTATCATAAAAACTCATTCAAGAAGGTACTCCGTGTTATGACCTCTGCTCAAATTTTCCGAGAACAAAGTAATTCTGGAAGTTTTAAGTGCTCTCAAACAAAACCTGTGGAACTTTCTGTGTGTATTACACACGAAAATGTCTTTTTATCCTCTTGTGCTACCTCAAACGAGATGAAACTACCAAAAAATATTTGATGTGAAACGCAGGATAATGGGAAACTCGAGAGAAAATTGAAGAGTATTAAAACCGTTATCGGAATGTAACAAACTCATTGAAACAAATGCGAGAAATTGAGAATCGACCATGGGAGATATGAGCTATTTATCTGAACAAAAGAAAAAAGGAAAATACTTCCACTTCACCAGATTACGTCGTGGTGAATACTTATTTCTGACAAAAAACTTTCGAATTCATTGAAAAATTTCTGATGTATGGCTTAAAGAGTATCAACAGGTTTACACCTCGATCAGTTCCATAACACTCTATCTGCTAGAATAACGAAACACATAATGGGGATGACGGCTTCAAAACTCTACCACTAGGAGCGCCACCACTGCATGTACCTTTGACAGCCTCTCAAGTCAAATGACAACAATTCAAAACATTAAACGTCCCTTCTTTGCAATAATTAAGAATATAAAGATTTGAAATCGACCTAAAATGGTCTTATGTAGTGCATTCGGGTGTAAAAATGTAGGTACGCATTTGTTTCCAAAAGAAACAAAACTGAAAAAGCAGTGGGAAGTAGCCCTGAAAAGGAAGAGCTTTCAGGCTTCTGAATATTCTAGATTATGCTCCAGTCACTTACAACAGAACGTAGCAGGGCTCGGTACTCTTCTGAATTGTCGTCAATCGTTTCACCCTTGGCACTATCAACAAAGATGACCCGACGAGTGCACCTCTTTGTTGTGGGCTTGAAGACCTATCGACCCTCTGTTGCTCAATAGAACAGCTGGAATTTGGAACTTTTTGCCGGGGGAGCTTTTTTTTGCGGCTTATAAACTTTGAAAATTAAAATTCAATGTTGATTCGTATCTCCTATCCTTTGATTCATACAGTGATCATTGAACATTACAGGGCTTTCCTTTCGTGTGAATCTGTATGCAAAATAATGTAGAAGAACGTTGCATAAAAAAAAATATCAAATCAAATCATCAAATCAAGATATACTTTATTGTCTGAGAATTACATTCTCATTGACAAAGCATAGGTGGTATAAATTAATGAGTATATCATTACTTCACAAAGTAAGACAAACAAATTATCATATCATACTCTACACAATACATATACACATATATTAAAAATATGTAGATGAAAATACAGAATAAAATACAAAGTGTTACGTCACATAAAAAGTATATAAAGTAAAATAAAAAATAGCAACCCACATTAAGGGAGGGGTCTGTCAAAGTAAACTTCAGTAAACGTTCAGTGTAATATACATATAGATTCCTGAAAAGACATTCATTCTTCTTTCTGGATTTATGTCTTTGGCATTTATGAAAATATCACCAAAGTTCCAAATATCGAAAATAAACCAGAAGCTTCGAAATAATAGTGAAAAAACTGATGTCTAATCCATAGACCAAACTTACTTCTACTTTATTTTCACTTTTACCCCAGAAAAATTGTCACAACACTAATCAATGGTGACATTATTGCACAAAATGTCACACAAATGTGAAAACTTTGCCAAAGTTTGCTTGAATGTAGTTGATAATGTTCCTTCTTTTTCATATAAGTTTTTCGTATTATTTGCTCAGTAATAGGTTTCCATAGAGTCGATAATATACACAATGAAAGTCTCAACCAATACCACTTAGTTTTATCAAGGTGATAGGAAAAATGGAAGTAAAAGTTTGGTCTATGAACAAGCATTCATTTGGAAGATAGGTATGAAACTGGAAACGCAGTATCTTTTTTCTGAGATGTTTTTAAATTTTTCAGTACAAAACCTGATATTTCGAGGAGATATTTAAAAGATATTTTTGCCAGGCCTGCATACCGTGACACATATTATATTTCATTTTCCGAATTCAAAGTAACTGCTAAGACAAATTTCATATGGTTGTTACTTTGTGAGTGACTGTAAAAGTATCGAAGAGAAATTCTCGGAATCATTTCTGGAAATATCGAATTTTTTCCCACTTCATCCGCATCTTGCGTAAAACCAACCCATTTATGAATTCAGCATTCGGAGGAATGAGCAATTTTCGTTTCAAACGAGAATATCAACATCTAACATTGACTCCGCCAGAACTGAAATGAACAGGACGCATTCGACCCGAAGGTAAATATGGGATAGGAATCATTCGAATATACTCGGGAGTTGTTTACTTTGAACGATTGAATTCCCGACGCGGATAATTTATTTCACGTGATTGTGGAAGTCGGTAGAGCATCCAGAAGTTCATTCGAGAGAAGTGTTTCCGTAGGAAAATACGTGTTTCTCAAACGTCGTGGGGGTATGACGTTTGGTGACTGGCTTTAGACATTAGTGTTGATGTTCTTTCATGAGAAAAATGTTATGTCAGATATCAAATCTTTGACAAATTCCAATTACGAAAATCGCCAACAACAACTATTTTTGCATCTGAAGAGAAATTTGCGAATAAGTTTCGAAAACGGAAGCGGATTCAGTTTCCGAAACGTTAACGATGAGTATTTAGAGACTAAATTAACGCAGCAACTTTTTGAGATAGATTTAAAATTTACCCTTCTACACTTTTTTGGATCCCAATAGTAATTCTCATTTTCTCAGATTATGGTGAGTTGCAGAGGAAACGAATTTATCCACTAAAAAATAGGTAAAACCTTGGCAAAGAGATCCAAAGTTCAACTATTCTATTGGTAAGAGATCTCTGAACAATACAGGTCTACAACCCCACTTAAAAAAGGTGAAGTTCTGCACTTATCGGGTCATCCGTGTTGATACTATGAATGGTGGAACGAATAACGACAATTCAGAAGAGCATCGACCGAGAAGATATCTTAAGAAGAGAAAACAAATCTCCAACCCTTCGAAGTTTCAACAAAGTGAGCGAGTCCGTGAGCGAAGAATCACCAAAAAAACAAATTGCTTCTCTGTGAATATAAGAATATAATCAAGGAGTTTCAATGAAAGTTTTCATGCTTCTAGGAAGCACCTTCAGCGATCGATCTCGAATGGTTTTTCCATGAGTGATTGTTACTGATGGTAATTCTTAACATCGATATACTTGACTTCGCAGGAAACGTACCCTTGGCATATGAATATTAGACAGCTTTCTTTGAAAAGAGGCAAGCCATTGTTTTTCCAGCATTGAAGTCAAACAAGTTGATGTCACCCCATTCTAATATTTTTTCTGAGTTATCGTTGATACTATTGACGCTAATGCCTTTCTGTAATTTTGTTTCTCCTGCTGATATGGGGCTCTGAAAAAGAAACTAATATGAAGAATACTGTCATCCGCAAAACTATGCACTGAACCAAATGTATTCTTCAGCAAATCATTGATATGAAGCAGAAACAAAGTGGGCGCCAGAACTGATCCCTATGGAACGTGTGCATTTATTGAGAGGATATCAGATGATAATAATAAGCCTTTATTCCATACAGGTACAAAAAACCCACTTACTGGAAAATAAAAACAGTGCTAGCAATATACTCTCAATATTTTCAAGAAGTCATTGTTAAAGTCATATCGCATGAAATCGAAATTAATGAAGTGGATAGCAACTTTTACGCCAATTTATGGGTGTACCAATATGCGTATGGAAATATTGACTCCAATATCAACATATTCTTTCCTAATTAGGATATATTAATATTGGCCCAACCTGAGTCCAGGATTGAACCAATATAATATGCCACATGGGTCGTCTCTATTATAAGAAGGCTTGTCAAAAACGTCATCAACGAGCATTTTGTCATTTTCCTTTTATATTGTACAGATATGTGCGGACTCAGGCACCCAAAATTCCACTTTCAGAAGTTTCAAACTTTTTCGAACTACAACCTCCGAAACCCATATCGAACAACTTTCATGAATGTTTTATGTTATGAATCGACGATAAAGAGAACTTTCACAAGAATCATCCCAAACTGAAACACACCACATTTCAGTTGACAGATACACCGATAGAATGGCCGTATATATTCTGGTGAACATTTCAGAAACTTTTCGGGTCTTTGTCATCTTGTTTTTTCATCTCAAACTTTATTTAATAAACGGAAACTCCGCATGATTACAAAAACTTTGTCACAGCATTCGTTTATCGCGATATTATCAAATATAAATGTGGTTTCAAGAAAACTTCGGATTGGTCAGAGAATGCTGAAAACAGAAATTGAGATCACGAATATTTCAGACGAGGACGTTATTGTTTAATTCCATCAAAGGTATCGTGCTGAAACAGAACAAACAATATTATTTTTATGTGAAGTGGAAATAGAACACAGAACCCACATATTTTTGAGGTTGTCAAAGGAACTGTGTACTCTGTGACATGTGAGTACATGGAAATGTTGACATCCTATGCAAAAGCTATTCACGTAATTAATCAGGAAAACTTTCATTTGGTATAACAGTAGTATATTGTTCACCATGTCGGAAAACCCTAACTAGACTGTGCAGGTTGCTACACATAGTCCACGAATGTGGCTTTTCCTTCGAAGTAAACATACTACTTTTCATCAAATCGTCTAAAATTTGACAGATAATAATTAATTATAATAAAATCGCAAATAATTCCCTTCACGAATAAAAATACTTGGACTACTATGGATCAGAAGTCAAAACTTGTGTGAGCAATGTATTAACGAAGCCTCACTTTTCACTGTGGGACTTTCATGAATGGATGAACTGAAATTTTCAAATTCTCATCCAGTATTCAGGAAGAAAAGCAACTGAGATTGAAGGCATTGAAGATATTTCAACCTAATTATAATTTTTTATTGTGAACTTTGTATCCCACAACTAATTCGACACTTCAACACCAAATAAATGTCTTGAATGAGTTATTCTCCTTCAATGAATACAAAAAAGATTCAGTGCGTGATTTTATTGAAGGACCGGTTGCTTTTGTTTTATTCTCGTAACTGGGAAATTTAAAGTAATCCATTTTATAACTGATCAGGAAAAGTGAGGTTACGGAATACTTCAGAGAGAGAAAGGATATGCATATTGAAGTGATATTGTGAAGGACGAAATGATCACTCTAAACTTGAATTATTACTCCTCCTTAACCTCTCTTTATCTGCTACATTGAGGAAGAAATTTGCTTGGAGGTTATACTTGAAGTATTCTATATTGGTTACTCCGCAGTCGTCTTTCTCTAAGTGTCAGTCAATTAGTTATAATGTCTACGATGTAACCATAGAGAAATCAGCAGTTCATGTTTAAATGAGTTTACATCGAAAGAAAATACATACCAACATATATATCAACACTGCAACTCAGACCACTACACAAGTGTCAAAAGAGGTATAGTAAAATGTCATTATGATGGAAAATAGTACTCAAAATTGATGAAGAGATCACCTTCATAAAATCAATATTAAAAGAAAATGGATATCCATATAATTTTATTGAAATAATTTATGGAAATTGAAAATCGCAACATAACCCACGTTGAAAAGTTACAAACTTCGCTGTAACAAACAATATGTTCCTCCACTCTCCGAATAGGTAATATGGATCGTAAACTGGTATAGTGTTTCGAACAACACTCGAAACAAATCCTTTACGTTTAATACTGACACGTACTGAACCAACTAACAAAACAGGAAACACAAAGAATTCTATCAAATTCCTCCTTCGTGCGGTCGAAAATATATCGGTGAAAAGTCAAGGCCTCTTCAAATGCGAAAGAGTGAACACAAGATATACATCAAAAACAGACAGATTGGAGATTTGAAATCACCAAAATTACATCAGAGTTCGACTCGACAGATGTGTTTTTGAAAATATAAATTATTGACAGTAATAACATTTCGTTGTGCAATGTTAATTTTAGTTTCTTTTTTGAAAAAATTTGAAATTTCAGAAGATAACTGACTTGTGTTATTATTTAACTCACAAAAACTATGGAAGGAATGCCTCTTCATATGTAAAGATTATTTTAAAAAATGAATAATTTCAACTAAATTAGCAAATGTTTTTGACGGATTTCATTTCTTCAACTCAAGCAGATATGGCCCACTCTATGATGATCTCGAATGTGAAGTTGAATCATTGAATTTCTTGAATGATCAACCAAGGATTTAAATACAGAATTAAAGCAGTTGCGACGTAAATATCATTATCATGTGATATAAATAGTTTTTCCTTACAGGTACGGAAACAAATGTGTTTTTCAACATGAAACCAGCGATATTCTTTGCATTTCAAATTAGTTGAATAATTCATAAATCATCGTCATTAAAATTGTTTGTGGGTACCATATCTACCCTCGATCTAAAAATGTATTGTGAACGCAAGTGCTGCACCTTGACCACAATAGCTGCTCACAGAAACACTTTTCGTTCAATGGATGACGAACACATCGAGGATTGATACGAACAAAGCACCTTTGGAGATTATAAGCGATTGATATTCCATTGTGTAGCCCTTTTGTTAATTAGTACAGGTAATAGGGAGCCAGGCTACTCGTGTCCATAATGCATAATTAGGCAGGAGTTATTTTATTTCATAGATACTTGCAGTCTGGCGTACTCAACCTAAGAACACAAAATACTTACAAAAATGGCGAACGGAAGTGCTGCCATTTTGTGAAAAACTGTTTGGGCCTGTATCTCCGTAACCGTGCACTTTAGGCACACATTTATCAGGACGTTTTTTATAGATAATTAAATTTCCTATCTTTTTTATTCGATAATTTTTTTCGTAGCACGTACCGTTCACGACTTATATTATTTTTACTTTTTGTTTATTCACTTTTTTACCGATATCTCTTCAAATAATTTTTTTAAACAATAAATTGTTTAAAATAAAACTTTTAAATCGATAAATTTTCCACAACTTTCATCCAAAACTTTTTTCTCTAAAGTTAATATTTTCGAAGTTACAACGCGTTAATATCAATCGTCTTGTATCTGGGAGATCAACTAGAGTGCATTTCATGCAAATGCAGAACCGGCTGTGGCAGAGCCTGTGGGTGCCGAAAAGCAGGATTTGACTGTACGGTAATCTGTGAGAACTGCACAGAGGAAACGTGCACTAATCAGCTGAAAGTAATCGTCAACAACACAGAATTGTGCGACATCGATGAAGATATTGGTGATGATTCTAACGACAAATTAATAGAGGCGTTACAATCTTTATATGCCACTGACGAAGATAACGAAGAGGAAGAGGAGAATGTAACCAACATCGAAAATTCACTACCCCCAAAACGCCAAAGAGTCAGAGAAGACATATGATTCATTTTGGTGTACATTTGTAATAATAAATTTCACGTATATCCTTCAATAAATATTCCATTCTTTCATTTGTGTGTTTAATTATGGTAGTGTAACGGTTGATTTTGTGAAAAAGTAAAAAATATTAATCTTGCTTTCTTTTTGCCATAAGGATACAGATACTCACATCAACATTGGACGATAATAGGATTCATTCACATTCACTAGTATACTTGTAAATAATTGATATCTCATGGATGCCGAATCTAGCTTGTGGTTGGTAATCTTCCAGAAGGAGTTCTTGGCTTGCCATCATTGTTCATTTCAGGGTCACATTCATTAATTGGACCCATAGTCATTATGATAATTGATTTTAAATTATTTCTTGGATATTTTATTATCTGTTGACAGCTCAGGAGTAAACAAATTGCCGAATTCAGGTTAAGTCCTCAGTAATCGTTTTATCGATTCTTCTTCTTCGGTTGCAGCACCGTGAAGTGTGTTCGTCAGCGTTCGGTTATTGGTTTACCTGACAAGTGTCAATATCATGAAATGAAATTATCAGATCGAAAACATTTTCAAATGATTCTAGCTTCATTTGTATCTGCTTTACATTTCTCACCAAATTCCATTGAATTCTTCATGGAAGTATTTCTTAACTTCAGCTAAAATTCGGATATTCATGATAATGAAAATTCAGTAATTGCTCTGAGTTTTTCTTTCGAATAATAGCTTTCAAATTACAACTTATTCTCTTATTTTATACGTGTACATAAACTTGTAGAAATTTTGATTGTCCTTCAACATGACCATATTAGGTTCTATGGTTTGACAGTTTCAAGGTCATTTCGATGTTTTATGATTTCGGGTGGGGATAGACAAGTAGAGAGGAAGGCTCGCTCTCTTGGTGGTTGACTGTCGATGAGAGAAGTACGTTTAAGCAGTCATTAAACGTTTTCAAAGGTTTAATTATTTTCTTGTGAAAATATTCACCGAATTTGATAGATGTCGAATAGTGGATCGGCTGAGATGATTTTTGTGATATGGATTATAGAGATTTTTTGGATGTTTTGGGATAACATACCTTTGATGAAACAATTGAAAATGGCGACCATGTGTCGGATTGATTTCCTCATCAGTTCAGCTACTTTCCTCATCCCCAGCTTAAGTATTTTAAACCCCCAATTTAGGGTAAGCAAAATTATAGAAATTGTGTTTTTGGAAATTCATTGGAAATTTATAGGGTTTTATTACTTCCCCATTCAATTCATTCAATGGAAAGATGAATCCAAGGAAGAACTTGGTTCAGTTGCTTCTGCATGGCATCAGGCAATGCTAAGAAGATTTGGAGTTGTCGCGAAGACCAGAATCTTGTTTTCAATTTTATTTTGGATGGTGCAGTTGCTGCCTTATTTTATTTAATCTCCATGGATATGGATCATCAGTATTCACCATACTTTAGTTAAGTATTCGATTTAGGGATATTTCCAATATTTTAATATTTGAAATTTGATTTCTCAAAATATTACAGATCCTTGTAAGGATCATTTGATAATTTTCTTCCACAGGTACCCAGAGTTGTGCACTTCTTGTAACGTTACAAAAAGGTAAAAGGGTAATCGGAACTTCATGAAAAGTTTATGATCAATGGTTATATTACAATTTTGATGGATGTTATCCATGATTCTGAGTGATCAAATCTCCAGTCTTGTATAATAAATTGTAACTTGGGGAAAACATTGGGGTATTCATGTCCTTTCGATTTTGTATAATATGGATTTCTATTGTTGAAGTATGGTTAATAAGTGTCGATTATATTTATGTGAAATTTTGGGATATTAGTGTATGAAGAGATAATCAGAAATTTGGGTATAAAAGCAATGAGCTATTAAACTTGAAGTAAAATACACTGTTGGCCTTTCTTTACATCGTAATGATTACTATCCTTCCATAGGAAACTGACTGATAAGGCTCTCACTCAGTGAGAAGAACCACAATCGACCCTAGAGATCTGAAGCAAATGCAATAGGATAAAACCAATCGTTTCATATGGCGCCCACTTTAGCAGTTATCAATCAGTAATGGGAGTAGGAAAGAATTGTTGGATGGAAAGGAATTTTGCCCTCTGGATTCAAAGTTTTGGTAAGGTAAATTTCTTTTGAGTTTGATGCCATTTATCGGATATACCTGGATTGTGCTTGAGCTCATACATTGATTTGGTAACGATTGAACTTAGTTCAGCTAATTTTCTCATATTTTGAAAGTTAAATTCTGTAAATATTCAATAATTTTGAAGTTCTGTGTTCTTTAAATAATTTAATAACTAGAATGTGTACAATGGAGCCTGATAGACTTAACAAAGAAGAACTTGAATATGAAATTACCTTAAGAGGAGTTCAACCTAAAGGAAACGTTAAAGAGTTAGCGAAAACCTTGAGGAATCTTTTTTCTCTGGAAAATCAAGGAATGTCCTTTAAATTTGAGAACAAATTCGATTGTAAAACCGAAATAGAAACATGCAAAACTAAAATTGCTGATATTCAAATTCTGTTGAAGGAACCTATTACTAGCTCAATTATTCGTAGGTTAAAATCTAAGTTTGCCCATTTATTGCCTAGAATTGAGAGAATCGAAACTTCAGATAAGGAAGATTCTGCTGAAAAATCTGAGTTGTTAACTTCTGCCTTAAAACATTTTTCTGATTTCAAAGATAAACAAGAGGATCAGTTGAAAAGTACTGCTAATAATGACCTTCCCACTGATTTGGCATTTCACCAAAGTTTGTTGAATAAATCTCAAGGTGTTTCAACTCCAGTTAGTACAGCTCAACAACCACAACAAAATGTATCTATGAATTTATTCCAGAATTTGGATAACTTGCAAATTGATAAATTTAATTTCAAATCATGGGGTATTAAATTTTCAGGAAAAAATGATTCAATGAGTTTAAATGCATTTTTTGAAAAAATAGATGATATTTGTACAGCTCGTGGTATTCCCAAAGACATCTTGTATAAAGCAGCTTCTGAATTATTTGAAGGTGATGCCTTAATTTATTACCGTGCAATCAAACATAAAGCAACAGATTGGGATTCTCTAGCAAAATTACTCAGGGAAGAATTTCTTAGAGATGGTAACAAACATATTTGGGAACAAATTAAAGCTCGTACTCAAGGTGAAACTGAGACCATTGCTATATATGTGCTTATCCACTACCTATGATTAACCACATTCTTGATAACCTTGGAAACACAAAATTTATTACTACGTTAGATATTCAAAGTGCTTTTTGGCAAATCAAATTATCAGAGTCTAGCAAAAAATATACAGCCTTTACGGTACCTAATAGGGGTCTCTTTCACTTTACTCGTTTGCCAATGGGATTGTCTAATGCTCCAGGGTCATTCCAGTCTCTTGTTGATAAGCTTTTTGGTCCAGAATTAGAAAATTATGTATTCAAATACCTTGATGATATTGTTATCACTACACCAGATTTTGAAAGTCATTTGAAAATTCTCAAAGAAGTTTTAACACGTCTCCGAAAAGCAGGTTTAACGCTAAACAAAGATAAATGTAAGTTCTGTAGGAGTGAACTCAAATTTTTAGGGTATGTTGTCAATAGACAGGGATTACATGTTGATCCGGATAAAGTAAGTGCCGTCGTGAATATACCGAGACCAAAAACTGTCAAAGAAGTTCGTAGATTAATTGGAATGGTAATGTGGTACAGAAAATTTATACCAGGACTATCTTTAATGATTGAACCTTTAACAAATCTAACCAGAAAGAAAGTTAAATTTATATGGAGTCCACAATGCGAACAAGCCTTCAGTCAAATTAAGAACTCTCTCATTTCAGCACCTATTTTATCTTGTCCTAACTTTAACCATGAATTTATATTACAATGCGACGCCAGTTCATACGGATTGGGTAGCGTTTTATCACAAGTATACGATGGTAGGGAACACGTTATATGCTATTTATCTCGTAATTTGAATAAAAGTGAGAAAAATTATACAGTTACAGAACTCGAATGTTTATCGGTTTTATGGAGTGTAGAGAAGCTTAGATGTTATTTAGAAGGTCAAAAATTTACCGTTATTACCGACCATCACAGTTTGTTGTGGGTTCATAACCTTAAAAATCCTACTGGTAGACTAGGAAGATGGGTTCTTCGTTTACAACAATTCAATTTTACAGTAGTACATAGACCAGGAAAATATCACTTGGTACCTGATTGTCTCTCTCGTGCTATACCAAATTCTATTGAAATTTCAGAAATAACATTTCCTATTAATCATGAGGATAAATGGTATAAAAACTTGATTCTCAAAGTCAAAGCAAATTCCTTAAAATATCCAAAATTTAGAATTTCTGAAGATAGCAACAATCTTTACAAGCACATAAAAGGTGACTTTTCTGATGGTTCAAATTGGAAATTAGTGATTCCCAAAGGAAAAAGACAAGAATTAATAAAATGTTTTCATGATGACCCAACAACTGGAGGTCACTTTGGTATATACAAAACTTACCATCGAATTTTCTCTAAATATTTTTGGCCAGGTATGAAAAAAGACATTTCTCAGTATATCAACAAATGTATTGTTTGCTCTGAACAAAAACCAGAACAGAAACTCAAAGCAGGAATCATAGGAAATAAACCTACAGTGGATAGATGTTGGCAATATATTGCTTGTGATTTAATAGGTCCAGTTACACGCAGCTCTAAAGGAAATCGTTATATTTTTGTGGTTTGTGACTATTTCAGTAAATTCACACTTTTGTTTCCATTACGTAAAGCTATAGCTTCCAGTATTGTTCGAATTCTTGAAGAACAAGTTTTTTTACTATTTGGTGTTCCAGAATACCTGAAATGTGATAATGGAGTTCAGTTTAAGAGTAAAGAATTTCAACAATTAACAAATCAATATAACGTTAAAATTTATTTCAATCCTTTGTATCATCCTGAACCAAATTTTTCTGAGAGAGCTAATAAAGTAATAAAAACTATGATATCAAGTTATGTGGGTCAAAATCAAAAGAAATGGGACTTACATTTAGCTCAGTTAGCTTGTGCTTATCGGACAGCAAAACATGAAGTGATTGCTAATACTCCTTATTTTGTAAATTTTGGATACGACATGATAACAAGTGGAACAGAGTATCAATTAGAAAGAGATAAACAGAAAACCATTAATGGAAATCCTAGTAATTACAAAATTAGCAATGAGGATATACCTTCTCTTAGCCCTAGGTTAGAAATGCTTGAAGATATGAGAAAATTGGTTAAGGAAAAATTGAAATTGGCTCACGAAAAGACCAGAAATGAATATAATTCAAAACACCGTTCTGTTCATTATAAAGTAGGCGATTGGGTTTGGAGAAAAGAACATAACCTTTCAGATGCTTCAAAAGATTATAGCGCCAAACTCGGAAAAAAATTCACAGGTCCATATAAAATCAAGAAAAAGCTTGGAATAAATGTTTATGAGCTTGAGGATGATTCTGGTGTTTCAAAAGGTACTTGGCATGTTTCTCATTTGAAACCTGATAGAACTTTGAATCTTGACATTTAATTTTGGAAACATTTGAAAAAAAAAATTCTTTGAATTTTTTTTTTCGAGAGGAAAGGGGTATATGTAACGGTTGATTTTGTGAAAAAGTAAAAAATATTAATCTTGCTTTCTTTTTGCCATAAGGATACAGATACTCACATCAACATTGGACGATAATAGGATTCATTCACATTCACTAGTATACTTGTAAATAATTGATATCTCATGGATGCCGAATCTAGCTTGTGGTTGGTAATCTTCCAGAAGGAGTTCTTGGCTTGCCATCATTGTTCATTTCAGGGTCACATTCATTAATTGGACCCATAGTCATTATGATAATTGATTTTAAATTATTTCTTGGATATTTTATTATCTGTTGACAGCTCAGGAGTAAACAAATTGCCGAATTCAGGTTAAGTCCTCAGTAATCGTTTTATCGATTCTTCTTCTTCGGTTGCAGCACTGTGAAGTGTGTTCGTCAGCGTTCGGTTATTGGTTTACCTGACAAGTGTCAATATCATGAAATGAAATTATCAGATCGAAAACATTTTCAAATGATTCTAGCTTCATTTGTATCTGCTTTACATTTCTCACCAAATTCCATTGAATTCTTCATGGAAGTATTTCTTAACTTCAGCTAAAATTCGGATATTCATGATAATGAAAATTCAGTAATTGCTCTGAGTTTTTCTTTCGAATAATAGCTTTCAAATTACAACTTATTCTCTTATTTTATACGTGTACATAAACTTGTAGAAATTTTGATTGTCCTTCAACATGACCATATTAGGTTCTATGGTTTGACAGTTTCAAGGTCATTTCGATGTTTTATGATTTCGGGTGGGGATAGACAAGTAGAGAGGAAGGCTCGCTCTCTTGGTGGTTGACTGTCGATGAGAGAAGTACGTTTAAGCAGTCATTAAACGTTTTCAAAGGTTTAATTATTTTCTTGTGAAAATATTCACCGAATTTGATAGATGTCGAATAGTGGATCGGCTGAGATGATTTTTGTGATATGGATTATAGAGATTTTTTGGATGTTTTGGGATAACATACCTTTGATGAAACAATTGAAAATGGCGACCATGTGTCGGATTGATTTCCTCATCAGTTCAGCTACTTTCCTCATCCCCAGCTTAAGTATTTTAAACCCCCAATTTAGGGTAAGCAAAATTATAGAAATTGTGTTTTTGGAAATTCATTGGAAATTTATAGGGTTTTATTACTTCCCCATTCAATTCATTCAATGGAAAGATGAATCCAAGGAAGAACTTGGTTCAGTTGCTTCTGCATGGCATCAGGCAATGCTAAGAAGATTTGGAGTTGTCGCGAAGACCAGAATCTTGTTTTCAATTTTATTTTGGATGGTGCAGTTGCTGCCTTATTTTATTTAATCTCCATGGATATGGATCATCAGTATTCACCATACTTTAGTTAAGTATTCGATTTAGGGATATTTCCAATATTTTAATATTTGAAATTTGATTTCTCAAAATATTACAGATCCTTGTAAGGATCATTTGATAATTTTCTTCCACAGGTACCCAGAGTTGTGCACTTCTTGTAACGTTACAAAAAGGTAAAAGGGTAATCGGAACTTCATGAAAAGTTTATGATCAATGGTTATATTACAATTTTGATGGATGTTATCCATGATTCTGAGTGATCAAATCTCCAGTCTTGTATAATAAATTGTAACTTGGGGAAAACATTGGGGTATTCATGTCCTTTCGATTTTGTATAATATGGATTTCTATTGTTGAAGTATGGTTAATAAGTGTCGATTATATTTATGTGAAATTTTGGGATATTAGTGTATGAAGAGATAATCAGAAATTTGGGTATAAAAGCAATGAGCTATTAAACTTGAAGTAAAATACACTGTTGGCCTTTCTTTACATCGTAATGATTACTATCCTTCCATAGGAAACTGACTGATAAGGCTCTCACTCAGTGAGAAGAACCACAATCGACCCTAGAGATCTGAAGCAAATGCAATAGGATAAAACCAATCGTTTCAGTAGTAGTTTTTAAATTAATTAAAGTAATATTTAATTGTATAAAAGAAAATACAAAGAAAAATTTTCAATGGGTATTCGCTATTTCTTGCAGATAAGAACCTGAATTATTAATTATTTATTAAATCAAAAAAATTCTAAAATTTATATTTTTTTTTATTATGTATCGGATACGCTATGCATACTTCGTTCTTAATAACCTTGTACTCGGTAGTACAACATTGAAAGCGTTGTAACTTCAAAAATATTAACTTCAGAGAAAAATTTTGTGGATAAAAGTTGTAGAAAATTTATCGATTTGAAAGTTTTATCAAAAACAATTTATTGTTTAAACAATTATTTGAAGAGATATCGGTAAAAAGTGAATAAACAAAAATTAATAATAATATAAGTCGTGAACGGTAAGTACTACAAAAAAAATTATTCAATAAAAAAGATAGGAAATTCAATTATCTATAAAAAAGGTTCTGATAATTGTGTGCCTAAAGTGCACGGTTACGGAGATACAGGCCCAAACGGTTTTTCACAAAATGGCGGCACTTCCGTTCGCCATTTTTGTAAGTATTTTATGTTTTTAGGTTAAGTACGTCAGACTGCAACTATCCATGCAATAAAATAACTCCTGCCTAATTTTGCAAGACAAAATCCTCTATTACCTGTATTAAATGGAATTGCCTTGCTGACATATTCACTACACAAGATGCAAGGTGGGTCAAACGAAGTTGAAATTCCGTTGCTAAATGACATGAAAACTCGAAAATAGTAAATAGTCAGGTTCAGTTTCATGGAGAGAGTAAATTCGGTTAGTTCAGTCATGCTTTTTCATCTGCATCAAACAACTACACAATCTCGGTAGAATTATTACTTGACGGTGGATTTTCCTTGACAAGATGTTTGCATTGTCTCTTTGAACTTATCTTGATCGTGTTTTGTTCAATACTTATTGAACTTCTTATATTAGGAGTTGCTGGTGCATTCCTTATTTTGCGTTCAGGGTGTTTTATATCCTCAAGCTCTTCCGCAGTATAACTTCTATCATTAACATATAGTTTGTTTCTTTCAGTGTATGATCTATCGGCAGGATTTCTTTTGGGGTTTTTCCGAAAAGGTTTCGAGAGTTCTTTATTCACTTATTTGTGATAACGCAAGGTCATGAAAAAAATTTCAACGCCTGCACCTTTCAGTTTTTTTCAAACTTCTTTAGAATTTCATTAGTATTTGAATAGGAAGAGAATTCAACCTTCACAGGAAGCTTCTCTGTCTTATTGATGATATGGATTATTCAAATCAGATACCTCAATATCAACTCCCAAGAGTATGTTGAGTTGAGATTTTTCACTTCGTGGTTTACCCCGAATATTGTTCTTTTTTGAACATCTTTCTATAATTTCCTTCATAAAACTTCTTCCTGCGAACTGAATCATTTATTGTGATATACGATCTGAAGACAGAAAATGTTTCTACCTTGATGAAAATTGCCACATGAAGTGTTGATCAAGTTATAAATTTGATTTGCTTTGATTACCGGCGATAGCGGTTTCTGTTTCCCCACAACCTTATTCAATTACCAGTGATTGGTAGAAGTTTCAATTAATTCCGCCTGGCTACTTGGGAAGTGTGGTTGAGCTGGAATTGGAGTTCAATATTAATTACCACATTATCATTAAAATTGGAATCGCAATGTGAATATATCTCATGGGTAGGTACTACGAAGTCGGCGTGAATTTGTATGGGGACAAGCTGTAACTTCACTACGACCAAAATATAGTATGTGTGTGGGTGTGTGTGTGTGTGTGTGTGTCAAGTCGAACTTTCAATGAAAATTTCAGTTGAAGGAATGTAATTATCAAAAAATTAGTTTTTCAGATTATTTACGATTTTGCAGGTTGCTGAACGAAAGCGTAGTGTATGGAAGTGTTTTTTATAATATAAGTTATAGTGTGTTACGAGCAATTTCGAAGTTATGTAGCATTTTCAAAGGCGAATTTATATTATTATTATCAATTATATTATTTCTCATATCAAGTACATAAATGCCAGTGGTACCTCAGTATAGGCAACTGGAAATACCCAAAATATCTTGTGACGAATTCAAAATTTCGTGATATGGACAGTGCCGGTAAAGTTCTCGTCGAGAAAGGATATATGATATATATGGTGATAAGGATTGAGGTTCAAGATCATTTCCGATTTATAAAATCTGTCTAGTATTATTTTCTTGAATATACTGATCAAGCCGTCTTTTGATACTTCCGAGAAAGAGCAATTGACCTGTGAGAGGAATTTTTAAGGGCATAAAGTTAATCCTCTGATTGTCAAGTTTTTTTTGTAATTCACACCCTTATAAAAAAGGGATTGTTCTTAATTCAATCTCGACCGTCTCTCATCATAACAGAATTAGCAATATGTTATAATTTATTCTAGGGTTCCATGTTACCATAATGTTTCGGTAATGGTGAAATTACCTTATTTCTCAATATATATAATCTATGGAATTATGCTATTGCGTTATCAACTGCTCATTGGTACTTCTGAGTACATACTCCAGAATTCGATGAAGTAATGATTCCGATTTCGGTTGACGTAGTCACATATACATTGCTGACAAAAACCCTGTCATTCGACTCCAGTAGTAGCTTCAGGTTTTATTGAAGCCATATCACCAAATGGATATGGAGGAATCTACTCAACAGCCCAGATCATTTTTATTTTCATTTATATTCAATTGACATTTTGACTTAATTATTGATTATTGACACTTGGCATATCTTCATCGTCATTATTACATTCAAAATAGTTTCATAAATAATAATCTGTGAAGCAAACCCATAGTGCCCTATGATAATGTCCCCAGCAAAAGTTTACTGTGGAAATATACATATACTTCTCTGAATAACCCTTTTATAATCAATTTGCCACTATGTTGGGGATGACAAATTTGTCACCCTAATACTTGTTCGATTTTTACAAGTGAATAGTCAATACAGTTTCGGTTTCTAATTTCTACTCACCTCACTTACATCAATACAATTTGAAAGTGCTTGTTTTTGTATTCTGTGACATTGAGAAACTTCTAGAATTCTCTCAAAGTACTAGAGTTTCATGGCGCTCAAATTTCAAACTTAATTCTTTGTCTTATCCATTCGTTAGTATCCCATCCCAATTGCTCTCCGATGAACAGCTGCTGTTGCTTGTGACTCATTATTTTTTGCTTCATGGATAAATCCCAAAAGGAAAACAATAGTTGAGGTTACAGTTATGTTCAAAAAGTATTTGGGTAGTATTCAACAGACCACGTTTTCAACAGAAAGTCATTAGAAGAGTCCAGTGTGCCATCACGAAATTTCGAAAATGTAGTTTTTCCATTTTCGAACGATAATTTGGTTATAAAACGTTTTACCAATATTAGGTGAATTAGAACCGAAGAAATTTTGTTCACGAAGTTTTTGAATGGAACAACTCATACATTATCTCCTGTGTGAACTACGCTTGAAGATCACCGTATAAATATGTATCTAGGTATATAGCAAAAAACATATCAAAATTCTCAACAAAACTTCAAGTGACATTAATGGGTTAGGGAATCAAAGCCATATTTGTTGTAGATCCAGGTTGCTAATTGGTATGAAGTAAAAATATTTTACCAAAAACATTGAAGGAAAACATGAGCTTTGGAATTCAGATTCTTGGTCTCAAATAATTGTTTCCTGGGAATTCTGAATCTTCTTGGATTTTCATTGATGAGTTTCACAAAAAAATCAGACGTCCAGAAGATTTCTTCCAGTAGTTGCACCCTATACCATTTATGGCAATTCAACAGTTTCTATTTCTTGTATACACTCGAAATTGACAAATTCACAAAGATGGCATGCTGGAATACCCAATATTGATTATTTTCATTTTTTGATCTGTTATATCGTGCTTCTACTAGCAATCTGATCCAATTTCAATTGAGGAGTTTGATCGAAAACTCTGCCGAGGAAGTTTGGTCAAATGTTTTTGCATTCGATTTGGTATGACTATCATACCACTCAGCATATAACAATATAGCCCTTTATTTTTGAAAAGGGCCTTTGAAGTGTAATCCACACATAATATAATATTCATGGTGTTTCATTTGAAAAATCAACAAAAATGTTTTCGAGTTCTGATTCACCCAGTATTATATAAGAATATTTCTGTTCTGATCATTTTCCTTAAACGGTGAAGCTCCATTTTTTGAATTGTATCATGAGAAACAAAACTTCTGAATGGAGTTTTTGTTGAAAATGGGCTGCTTTCTATGGTTTTTTCGAGCCTAACTTCAGAAGAATACCAATATGGAAAGCAATATAATATGTTGTTCCATTTGAGAAAACAAAACTTTGATATGCTTTGCTTCTTATCACTACTCAGTATATTGCTTAATAATTCAGTAGAGCACATTTTGTGGATTTCTTGAACTTTTTTGTAAAAATATTTTCGATCATTTCACTCCTTCAACTCGAATTCTAATGGAAATTCAATGCGACATATACAATGTTGTTTCCAATGTCCATGAGTATATTTCTAGTTTTGAGGAAAACACAACTTAAACAATGGAAGTCCTAACAAATCCTGGCGATATTTTACAGCATTCACAAACATTGGATTGAACTGGCCATCACTTGATGAAAATCCATATCAAAAAAATAATAACAGTTCTTATGTTTCCATATTCCCGCTTATATTGAACATTGTTTTCCGGGATCAATACAGGATATTCCGGCTCGATGCGTGTCTAGGCGGCCATTTTTTGAATAGCAAAAGTTATTTTGATGCTATGAACTCCAAACTAACTTCAAGCACGATCGTTACAAGTTTCTTTCAAATGAATATAGCTCTCGTATCAACATATGTCGTTGATACCGTTAATGCATTTCAAATTGAAGATCATTCTGAAGCACATCTTTTATCCTCAAAAAAACGATCGAAACACATATGTGTTCAATCGTAAGGCTGTCTTGGAATTTTCTTTCACCTTCTTCGGTTCTATTTTTCTGCTTCACACCTCATTTCACTATTTTGGGCCCATTTTTTCATGAATATTTTCATTTTCATGTAAGTTTCACGTATGGACATAATCGAACTGAATTTTCTCATTCCTAATAAAGTTCACCAATATTCAGTAAAATAAATGTCTGAATGATCGTGTCAAAGCGTCACTTATTAACTAGGTAATAATGGAAACCGTGGCAAACCATTACTGAAACCCATTTTTTTATAGTGAGATAATGTAGCACGAGTCGCATTTAATTAAAATTTCAATTAAAAAAGACCGGCTCACATACAAGATAAATTGAATTTGCAGCACTGCCAGAAACTGGCATGATGAAAGAGGACAGTTCACTTTCCGCTGTTTCAAGGGGAAATTCGTTTATAATGAAACTTCAGGAGTAGTACAAAAACGGTTGAATCACCTTCAAAGAACGTTCTATTTAAGTTGGCCTTCGAAGTTGGTTTCCCATCTTACACATTAACTAATCATCCATCAAGTAAAATATTGACAACAGAAAGAGTGGGCCAAATGATATCATATGTTATCTTCTCAGCCTCTTGGTGGATTCGTCCATGACCATATTTGGGTAAAGAATATTACACCTGTGTTCACGAATTGCCACTTGAATCTGGTCAAAAACATGGTATGAATACGGCTGTTAGTATCTAGAGGCAGGTTTTTCAATCACCACGTGAAAGTTAACTGGGAGATGAAATGATCGACCGAGACATTCGATCTGCCGTCAAGGATTCAACTGACAGCTGAGTTCCTCAACAGTACATTGAAAAACTGGCTTAGGAAATGCAGACTTACAGCCGATTGCACCAACTTTTTCTTACGGGAGTATTAAGCCTATAGGCAATTGGGAAGTTCATAATTTTATGCAACGTCTGGCGGAAATATAACGCACTGCTAAAATTTGACAAACAAACAGCTTCCGTTTTTTATGTTTGAATTTATTGAGTTCTCTGGAGTTCATTTAGGAAATATCATCTGAAGTTGTAGTTTTTTTTATTAATAATATCAGAAAATCATGGATGCAGATCGCTCAGTGAGCCGTATAAAGTGTTTGGTGCCAAGTTGCCGCAACTCTAGGAACCTAAATCCAAAGTTGTCTTTCCACATGTTTCCAGAGAGAAATACATCTTTGGTGGAAAATGTTACGGAGAGTGGATTGAAAGAGAAAATAGACAGGTACAAGGCTTGGAAAATCAAACTGAAACCTCATGAATGACTATCTAGAGCGGCTTCAGTGTGTTCCTTGCATTTCAAAAGAGACGATTTCTTGTTACCTGGTGAGTCTGTTTGTCCATTTTCTGTTATGGCGCATTTCATCATCCATGTAATAAAAGCTTCTTTGGTTCACTTACACTACACTAAAACTAAAAAATGTCCTGGAACAAATATCATTAGATTCTGAAACACACCTCCAATGAATAGTATTGTGCGGCTATTCAGAGCATCATGAACACAGTTATATTAACCTACACTAGAAAAATTTCGTACAATGAAAATATAGCAATAAAACCACCAAAGTCCTGTCTAGTGAGGGCTACTGATGACTGTTTAGCGCCTTAGCGCGTTATTTCATAAATGTAAACAAGGAAACTATTTCAAAATGGTGGATATAGTTTGACCACCACTAGCGCCCTCATCGGTCGATATTCTTCCCTATTGAAGGTCATTTAACGCACTGCAACAATTGCACCATAGATTAAGTTCAAACTCCCATTAATGAACCCTCACCTATTTTAAAGAGTCCCTCTGTCGATGGTCTCACTAGAATAAGTCGGTGCAATTGGCTGTTACTGCCGTAATTGAATCTGCAGTCTTTTCCTACCGATTTTGTAACCGGTTACAATGACAATGTGTTTTTTATCACTTTTGGGTCTTTGATGAAGACTTTTCATTCATTTTGAAGCTGACGTAGTTTTTCCACCACTTTTTGTTTTTTTGGCTATGGCAAGAATGGAATCGAATCCAAAGTTCCTAACCCCTATCGTCGGTACTGAAATTTGAGTTTATTTTCGTGAAAAATGTTGCAGTTGCGAAAACAGGTGTTGATGAATATGGGATGAGATGTATAGGTCCCCTGACGAATAGAAACGTGTTTGTTTCTATTGAGATACCGTGTAGAATGCGGGTTGGGATTCAACACTTGAACAAACTCTGAAGAATCATTAAAGAGTGCCGCGTTTCCACTACAGATTCGTTTTATACGCCTCAAAATCCTTGAGTACAATTTCACAATTTTCCATACCATCTTCAATAGAACTATAATTCACAATTTATTTTTTAATGGGAAGATTATCTCAATAGAATGAATTTTAATCGGGGTATAGATAAAGTGTTTGAAGTTTTTTTTTGGCTATCAGAATTAAAACTGAACATCTTGAAACTAGATGTGAGGGCAGTAAGCTTTGATGAGAAAGGATTGTTCATACCGTTGGTAGTTTTGTATTATGTAGACCACTGTATTCGTACGACCTGGGGTTCAATTTTTGACAGTCTTCGTCATGCAGAGAATAGACTAGAATGGAATTGAAAGAAATAATTCATTGGCTACATGATACATTCCAACAAATATTTGTAGCGAATCAAAATACGAAAGTAATAAAATATATCGTCATATATCACAATGTTTGTATAACGCAACAATGTATACAATCATGAAAACAATCAAACAGCAAACAACTAATATTGAAAATGAAAATAAATCGATACTCACTTGAAGTCACACTAATAATCTATGTTGTATAACATGTTATATCCCTTTGTGGAATGAGAAATCAATGAATTTTTCTGTTAGGTGCTTCGTCTGAATCTCTCAGGTATCACAGTTCCTGATTTCGTTGGATATTCATGTTGTTGCGATTGTAAAATGTAGTTCGATCTACAGAAAAATTCTGCCGCGACCGCGGATTGAACCAGCAGGGAAAAGGCCAAATTTTGTATACGGACCACAGACTGCTCGGCCACACCGACCGACATTATGTGCTATGTGTGAATCAGTGATAGACTTTCAATAGCAATAGTTCAGAAAATGAAGCTAAAAAAATGGTAAAACCTCGCAGTTTTTTCGTCCAGCACCGATTTGTACAAAAATTTGGGATTAGGCTCATTCCACCCTCTGGTTTGTCTTCTATATTGTGCCGTTGTACGCTTTTTGTTTTTTAGGGCTGAAAACTACCCCTTATTGTCAAAAATTATAAAATATTATCAAAAACCTAAAAATGGGTGGAAATAGTTAAATTATGATTGTTTCATGCTTCAAGATACAATTTCATAATCTTTCAACCTACCTCTGTTATGAACTACCCTTGAAAACATTGAAATTTTTATATCTTCGAACTTTAGAATACACTGGTGAGAAATCAACGAAATATACACTAACACAAGCGAGCAGATGTTTCTTCTCCTCTGTCTTCCAATATGAATGGAAAAAGTGGAACATATAACAACCGAATATACCGGTTATGTAGATTACTACGCTCCGAAGCGGTTAATTCAAATTTTTCAAAAAAAAAATTATTGGTTTTTTAAGCATAACTCCTTCATTTCAGGTGATAGAATTTTCATTTTGATTTTGTAGAGCTCCTCAAGAGCTATAAGACTATGTGAATGAAATTACTTGAGATCCCTTAATTTTCAAATGGGGAGAGTTTGAAGCGCTTGACTAAGGTGATGTTCGATCGTGAATGTAGGTGTTAAACGGCTATATCTCGCCGAATATTCACTTCACATTTTAAATTTATACACAGGAAAATTTTTGTCATTAAAAAAGCTACAATTTAGTACTGTATCGATTTTTTCGTATCTTCAGTATTTTGAGAGATATTTTAGGTAAGAGGGTTGAAAACACGAAATTGAAAAAAATCATTTTCTCTTCAAACTCCAAATATTCTTAAATTTGGCATTTTGAATTGGTTAAACTTCTTGGGTGTATTTACAGAACATATATGAAGATAATCACAGAAGGGGAGCGATCAATTTCAGTTAGGGGGTTGTTTTAACAGATTTTTTTCGTAGAAGAAAGCGGGTACCGACCTTATTTTTATCATAAGTCGGCCAATTTTCATGCTAGGAAGACATTTCTTCATTTGTTTGAAAGCTCTAATAAAATACTTCAAGAAAGATTTCATGAGATTTCATGAGCTTTCTTCGAAAAATGCAAATTTTCCTCGTTATTTCGCTTTGAATCTTCCAATTTATACATTTGACGAGAAAAGCTAAGCATTAATTTGCTGTGTCTCAGTTCGTATGTATCGTAGGAAAAAGCTACAATTTGCCTTTTTCTACTTTTTTTTGATAAAATGTATAGTTTTAGAGTTATTTGTAAAAACCATTTGGAAAAGTCGATTTTTCCGTCAAAAAACTGTTACTTTCAACTTCGAATAACTCGAAAAATATTATTTTTACGAAAAAAACGTAGGGAACATTTTTCTCTTAGAATTACTCCTTCCGCCGATTCCTACAGTTGAAATGTAAGAAAAAATGTCCACCCCCGTGATGAGGTGGCAACCACCCCCAAGGCTCTAGCGTACAGCGACATGATATAGAAAATGATCCTTGAGCTATTCCCTACCTTCTGTGAAAATTTCAGGTTTAACCATGGTGGACGAAAAAATTGCGAACCAAAATGCTTCATTTCCTGAACTACAAGGAAAAGTAACTTTCATTCAGCACCCGTCGCGCCATACGGGTATGGAAATAGCTGTTCCTTTTTCTTCCTTTCTGTAAATGACTCACTTTTCTATGAATGATTCAGCATATCAATAGGGAATGTTAACCAAATATTCGATAGAATAATAATAGAAGTTTGGATCCTACATTGACAATGCCAAAAATAACTTCCTTAAATGACCGTTGACCTTTGATTGAGAATTCACTTATGGCACCTATTCCTAATGCAATTTCAAGAAAAAAATTATGCAATAAATTTGAATCAAGTGATTTGTTCTTCGATTTTTGCCGCCCAGACATCAAAAATCAATGCTCTGAAACAATGATCACTTTATGAAAGAAATTGCCTGTACTGATTCCGGAAAAGTTTTGTATAATATCAGCAGAAATATTCTTGAGATAATAAAATCTGTGATATTTCCGTGAAGGGAAAAATATATTTGACATACCCATTCTCAACGAAGTTCATACAAATTCATTTTGACTCAAAGAAGTATCTTTGCTATAATTTATTTCGCTGGAAGAATGCCATAAAACTTACCCAAAAATGTGATTCTCATTCGATATAATGTTTCATTTATTCATCTAATGGAAATCAAATGTTCCGAATGGTAACTGATATTCTGGCCATAGCGATCCTTCTTGATTACTTCAGTCGTTAGTCAACTCTCGGAATTCAATTGAACTATGAGAATTTTCATTAATATTGTTTGAAATTGTGTTATCTAGAGGAATCTCCTGAATGCATTGGGGGGCAAACTAGTAGGAAGTTCATTTCCATAGTTATGAAGACCTCTTGAACTTGAACGTGAGAATGGTCGGTCGGTGTGCCCAAGCACAATCCTTGTGTTCAACTTGGCTATTTTCATTGCTGTTTCAAGGGGCAGAATTTGTCTAACCGGCTCGGTGCGATAGGCAATTGTTAGTTGTCTAGATAGCATTCCTGGCAGGTGAGATATCTGGATCGAATACACCAAGCGATCCGGTTGCACTGTGAGGGTGTTTCTGGGTTTTCTACGGTTGAAATAACAACCGTGAAAATCAGTAAGACGCCCCAGAGCGCTCTGGCACCCAAGATGATTAGTCAACCCCTTGCCCGCACAAAACTCTGCCTCCTGGACGCACTAGTAAGAGTTTTCAACAAAGGATAATACAAATATATAATATAAATTCGAAATTATTTATTTAAAAATATGAAAGACACCTACCACTACGGCATTTCTCAATTTCTCAACTTTTCATCATGGACTCAGCCTTGATGAAAACTGTGTTTTTCCTGGTGAGAATTCTGCAAGAGATGGCAGTTATTTTTTGTGATTTGGATGAATGACATCATCCTTCGGTTGAATTTTATACAGTTCGACAATTTCCTTCAATATCATTGGACTGGACTAAAAATGTTCCAACCATCAATTATGTCTTGACTGAAAGCATAACCATAGGTGGTAGATTGTTCTCGACCCATGAAATAGCACAATATCCAATATAATTGCTGTGAAGTGAATTATTGCTCGTTCCAGTATTTGGTCCATACTTTCCTATTATTTTTTTCTCATTTTTGCAGTTAGGGAAATAATTGAAAAGTTCTCATCTCATAGTGGTTGGAATATAATGATACCTGGATCGTTTTACCCGTGTTTTTATTGAGAAAGGAAACCAAGACGCCAACAATGGTGTTATTACTTACACATTCATTCAGATTTCGGGATCGACGGGTTTACGTCCCCTCCGAAGGACGGCATATCCACAATATATGTTGTGCTCATTGATATATTGCCTGCGAGCTATGATATGCTATTTTGCTGCAACTGTACGGGCTTTCGACACGGTATTTCCCTGCATGGTCACCCATCTAAAAACTAACCGCGCTCGACGTTGCTTAACTTCAGATATCGAATGACTGTCAGTCAGCCTGAAGAGCTGGGCCATGCGCCGGTTAATCATCTCTTGAATCATGCAGAGGTTTTAAAAGTTTGGATTGCTAGCTGAAGTATTGAAACATCTTTTTGTCTGAAGTATAGTTCGATTCACGCGGTGTTATTTGAACATTACGGGACTTCCCTTCGGTGTGATTCTGTATACAGGAAAAAAATGTTCATTTTTTGCCAATCAATTCTCAAAATATCCGTGGAACTTGTGTGAGATAGTTCCCAGGGACTATATTCTTGAGACACGTTGTCTTGTGTCTTTTGTCCAACACGTTTGGTCCAACGAATGAAAATGAATCCGCATTTCTCAAGAATCCTGCCCTAAGCATTTCAGAACAGCAGCAGCATTCTTGTTCCTCAATACATTGAAGAAATGCTCGTAGGAAGAATCTCTGACACACGTATATTTCAGGTGTACTTCTCTTCGTATGCAGAAGTGGAAACTTTTAGTTAATCGTTGTCTTTGAAGCGTTTGATAGACAAGATTTAGATCACCTGATGGAAAAATTCGTTCAGGCCAGTGTCAACTCAATTACAAACCAGGTTAATGGACTGATACTTTTCAGAAAACAACTTCTTCCCTGCTAATACTACGGAGGGTATTAAATTTTATATATCTAAGTGTCAGTGCAGGAATATTCGGAGAAGAAATTACTGAATATGCTTTTGGCGATACAACTCATAAACCGGTTTCGGCCTAGTTGGCATCTTGTCAGTACAGGGTAATGTTCATCATCAACTCGAAGACGATCATTTTCCATGATCAAAAATCATTTTCCTTCGCAAGTGTGTCGTACTTCGGAAAAAGCTGAACCTAACGACGAACAAAATGGCCCTTCATCTGCCAATGGAGGAGGCAAAAACCAAGAACATATTCAAAGCGCTCAATTCCTCGTACACTTGGCATTCAGGACGCTTTCATTCTCTATAAACCCACTAGATGGCAGTGGTCTCAGCTCACTCTAGCCATCTTGGTGAAAGGTCACGCTATGGACCTTTTGGTCGGTACGATGTGAAGAATCGTGAAACCGTTTGCTTCAGGAAGTAGAAAAGAGTTCGATTCCCAAGAAATAACGCAAATTTGTTATATTTAGGAAATGATGATTGTTGTCCCCTTAGTGCAAATTGCAACTGACGTGGCTGGCGAAGGTGAAGTAAGGCCGCCATCTTAGAGAATGCATTTCGTTCGATATCTCATAAACGGTACCTTGTGGCATGAGAATAAGAAAATATTTTTATGTTGGTGGTGGAAACATAAATATTTCATTTTCAGTTCATTTTATCATTTCACCAGTATTCACGAAATCATTTGCAATTCAAAAATATCTGGGTGAATCAGTCAACATCATTGGAAACTGCTCAATGGTTTACCTAGATGTCATTCACATTGGCAAGCTTGTTGAACTGCAGTTCACAAAACCGCTACATGTGTCAAATATAAAATCTTTGACAGATTTTTGAAAAGGAACTGAAAGAGAAATATTTCTGAACAAGTTTCGAAAACGGAAGAAGATTCTATTCCGAAACGTTAACAGCGATAAGTATATGAGGATCATTATTGCTTGTATTTTTTTGATAATCAAATTTGAGGCAACGAGAAGTTGCTGATTAATAGAACGTTTTCCATTCAGAAGGAACTGTTTTTCAATTAACACAGCAACTTTTCGGGTGAATCAGAAGTCTACACTTGTATAGAATCCAATATTGATTTAAATATTTTCAGATTGTGGTAGGTTAAAAACCAGAAAAAAAAGGAAAAAATGTTAAACTACCTCAATGAATATGACTCTCTGCTTATATACAGTGTGCTCAAATGAAAACAAAACTGGACCGATTTCTCATAGCTGGCGTTTAGAAGCAAAAATAATTTGAAGACCCGTTGAATTTTATTTCGAGAACGAAATCTTTCGAGCATATTTTCAACTTTGTGACTACCTTTCCCTCTATGGGGTGAGAGTTAACCATGATATGTTAAATAGGAGTAGGGGTCAAGCAACCGCGTTTAAAGAGTCCTCATTTTCTCTTTCAAATTCTATTCGAATATCTGAATTCGATGCAGAGGATAATGAGGAAGACGTTCTGGAAAAAAAACGTTCAGAAACTAATGTACGTTATTTTTCAGTTTCGAGACTATTGGCAGATTGTGTAGCTAGCACGGTGTTTGTCACGACTTGCCTGAAGAACCTGTTAAAAACCTTCGACATAGTCGATTACTAGCAAAAATTCAAACCATCTCTTGAACGATCCGCTAAGGACAATATCGATTGCCTACAGAGTGTGTTTATGAGCTGACTCCTATTACAAATCAACCATCCTCATTGGTACAACAGTTGCATACGCTTTTGGTGAAGGAATTGATTGTCAATCATTGAAAGGGGACACTCGGTGCTTTAGCAGTGCTGTCACTCTAGCAAATGACAGGCTGTGGTGTCCATTCCCAGCACCGATTATTTTAATGAACTAATAATCAGGCTGTAAAGTATCTTATCTAACTCGAACCTCTTTAGCAGCTGAGCATTTGGTGATGTAGAACGTGCTAGCTTCAAGATTCACAATCAATATTAAGCGTGAAATAAAAACGTATCATTCGTTACTGAAACATTTTCGGTACGGAGGGTTTTCTCAGTGTCTAACCCACATCAAATCTGAGAGTTTTGAGAGCAATAAAAAGAAAAAATAATGACCTTTCAAAAAAGTATTGCTTGACCTCTGATCCCACTTAACATTTCACCCTGCCAAGGAGGCGGAAGTGACAAGATTGAAAATATGCTCAAAGATTGTTTGATGAAAATCGACGGGTTCGAGATTCTTTTCTTCTCGACAGATATGAGCAATCGATCTTATTTCTATTCGAGCTTTAGAGTATTTATTTGCCTCTTCTTCAGGAACGTTATACATAACCATAAATAATCCTTAAATATTGAAATACAGTATTAGGCCTTTGATTTACGAAATGTGAGATTAAAATATGAAGCTGCTAATTATATGTCTATCCATCACACTTGTATATCTAGTATCGACTTTTGTGAGAAAATTGATTTTTCAGATCCCATTTATAAAAAAGTACGTTGATGACATCATTCTTAGTGTTCCTCGAAATGGTATAGATGAAGTACTCCGAGTTTTCAATGGTTACGATCCCCTTTTACAATTCACAGTTGAAAATGAAGACAATGATCGTAGTGTGCCTTTTCTGGACACGGAAATTATCAGAAGAACTGACAATGCAATAATCACAACTTGGTATACAAAACCAAGATCTTCAGGTAGATTTCTACATTTTGAATCATTTCATACACAACAACAGAAAATCAATTCGGTCTCAACTATAAAGAATTGAGTATTTGAAACAAGCAACTTCACCATGAGAATACAAAATTTAAAGAAATCAATTTGAGTATTCATCAATTCATCCGTTTCTAATGAACAGTTTGATTTTCAATAGATCATCCATACGACTGCCATACACAGAAATCAGTTACACTTCGAACATTTGTGTAAGACCCTTCACCAGAAATATCATCCACCGCATTCGCCAAAAAATGCAATTGAAGTAATGCCACATGGAACTCAAGCAGTTCGATCCGAAGCGATCGTGAAATATTTCACATTTAAGGAATTGCGACTCCTAAATTCGGAGACCCAATTTATTTTTATGCATCCGAACGGAACGTGGAAGAATGGAAAGTGGTCCAATCGGCGACTTTATCACTTCGAGCATTCGAAGCAACAAAAGATAATTTGATGGAATGGCTCGTTTCAATGTTCTCCGGAAATAAACTTTTGTTTTATGTGTCGCGCAT
Source organism: Zygogramma bicolorata (assembly GCA_032362365.1). Taxonomy (NCBI): domain Eukaryota; kingdom Metazoa; phylum Arthropoda; class Insecta; order Coleoptera; family Chrysomelidae; genus Zygogramma; species Zygogramma bicolorata. Next base: position 40,556 of record JAVJAQ010005943.1, read on the forward strand.
TTTTCCAGACGGGCCGTACCATTCGACGCGATTTCCATACTTTTTACGGCCGGCCTCGAAACTTCGCCTCGACGTGAATAATAGTAGTTGGCCTGACCCAGAACTTCGTCATAAACAATATTGATTTGTTTTCTCCCTCATGCATGTCTACTCGAATGGTTTTTTTTTCGTTGCGGTTCGATTAGGTCCCGTTCCAGAATTGGATTTTCGCAGGATAACATGTCATTTATGTAATAGCAAGATTCATGAAAATCCTGATACGTTGACTCATACCTGAACAATCATCAGCCCAAATTCTCGATCTCTAGCATTATCGATTTTGAACAATTTCAACTGAAGAAATCCCTTCGAGAGATTGCCAACAGAGGCGCATTTCATGGATCTGGTTACACCCCGTTTCGACGATGCAATTTGTCGCTGCAATTTCTCGAGGCGACTTGTCGCTGCGAGATATGTCATCTAGCTGTCAGCTTGCATTGCCAATATTAAAAAATAGCACTGCATGTTACCAAGATGAACGTCTTCATTATCACAACTGATATATAATTTTATTCATTTCTAATAATTGATATTGTGATTAAATCACAATATCAACTTGATTCCTTAAGTTTCGACAAATAATTGAAATGTTCGAAATCAACATTCTTCACGATTATGCCACCACATATTTGTGGTTTGCGGCAACAAATTCACCATAGAAATAACTAAGTCGCTGCAATTTATCGCACCAAAAAAGATTCATGCAACTAGAAAAAGTTTCCTGGAGTTGCAGCGACCACTTGCATTGTCAAAACAGGCTACAACGTGAGGTCACAATTCCTGCACGCACGACGGCAGTTTTCAAGGTTATAGGCATTACTTGCCTGGGAGAACTATCATTCCATGATTTTAATTATCGTTTTTGCATTCTTTTCAATAGGCACGTAACAACCATTGTCACCAATGCTGGAAAAAATATGTCAAACTGAGAAATTCTGGAAAACAATCAGTAAATCACAAAAATATAACTACCCAAGTTAAAAAAAGGTTATTCAAGTTGAAATTCATTTTCATCATCGTCAGACAGATGGAAGAGAAGAGGAGGTGCGCATAGATAATGTTTGGCAGTGACAAGGATGTTTCAATCAGACAGATATCTTGTATTGAAAACCGACCCTAAGAAATAATTAACCTCTGGTAGCCACTTGATATATTATGGAGATGGATATCAGATTGGGCACTCATAACACCACAACAATGCAAAATGCTTCGTTATAAAAGTAACAAGAGATAAAAAAGTCACTCACCACAAGCAAGAAGTAACTATCAAAACGTGGGAAGTAGAACGTGAGATGTAACGAACAAAACTTTATGGAATAGTATTGAATATTGAATTTATCGGAACTTTCAAATGCATTCAAATTTAAAATACCTACTTCAAATCTAAATATCAAACTGCCATACTTGTCTGTTAGGAATTAGCTTTCTATGAGGTGTCCTGTCTTTACAAATTTTGTGTATTAATGATTCTATTGGTGAATGAAAGATCCCGTCTGAGTTAAGCCAATGAAACCGTCGGTAGAGAAATTCACTCCTGAGATGTCGCTTGATTGGAATTGCAGCTTTGAAAAACCACCGTCATAAAATAATATGAATATGAATAAATGAATATGAGCTATGCCTTCGATTTCTCAGATCGAGACGGAATTGACTGAACAAAAGCATATCGGTCAACGCACCAGGGTTTTTATGCATCTTGTGTATGTAATATTCTCAACTCAGCATTCAGTGTGTCTGCATTTCGAGTCTTGGGTCATCCAGTATATATTTTCTTGTAAAACTGGAAATTCTAGAACTGCTTATAGTGTGCTTATCACAGAATTACTTCCAATATGATGACACGCACTACTCATCTTATGATGGCCTGATAATGGGAAACCCATTGAGTCCCCTATGAGCAATTCTATTCATGGATGCGTTGGAGCGTGAAATATACGTACTTTGTGTATCAGTTCAGATATGTTGATGAAGTTTTAGTTTGTTTCAAAGGAACAAGGCAGATAACCAGGTTTATTGATTTCACGAATGGACTTCACTCTTTTTTCTCATTTAGTATGAATATGGAAAAAAATAGTTCATAGACTTGACTCGTAACAAGGGAAAATCACAAATATGATTCGCAGTATATCGCAAACCATTCCGCACAGCATTTTTATTCACAATTCTTTTTGTCATCCATATCAGCATACGGTGGCCGCTTTCAATAGTATGATACATGGACTGTTGAATATCTCTTTATCTAAATGAATTATGTTAGGGAATTTAATATTATATGATGGTCAATTATTAGACCACCTATTGAAAAAGAAATTATATAGTCAAGCCCTAAAGTTGGTGTACCCGGTATCGAATATTGAGCCAAATAATTATAAAACCTCGACGAATTCAGGCCAACCAACCATGAATATTTCAAGGTTCTTGAAAAATAGAGAGATAAACACGGGATTCAAAGCTATAACAATCAAAGTGTTCGTTTAAAAAATAATAAAGACAGAAATAGAGTATTGCAGAAGTTAAGATTTTATGAAATGACATGTTCAATTCGTATATTGGACAAACGGGAAGATAATAACACACATGTGTGAATGAACATAAAACTAGTTTCCAAAATGGAAAAACAAAATCTAATTATGCATACCACCTCATTACAGACTTCATGAGTTCAACTCTTATTTCAAAATATCGAATTCAACCATCAATTGATGGTGCAAATATTACTAAGACCAATGAATTGTTGCTTGAATGTCGGACTTTTGTTACAGAGGACGTCGGACTTTGGTTACAGAGAACGTTGGACCTTCGGTGGTTTGAATATTGTATTATGGAATAGAGTGCTATGAGGCGTAAAAATTGGAAAATCTCGGAATCCAGGATTGAAAAGTTGAAAAAAAATATGTGATCTTGTTTACAATAGATTTCATCAACAATTCACTAAAAAAATGGGACGGACAAGAAAATAAAGTGTTTGAAGCAGAAAATTATATCTAATAAATAATAATTGCATATAAGTATAATATAAGTAACTTCTATATTAATTCATTCATATTTCGCAAAAAAAACGAGTGACAGCATAAAAAATATTATTATGAACTATATATAGTGGCTTTCTTCGATGCCCTCTCCCCTTTAATTTTTTAACGGGTCAACTGGAAATATTGAGAGTTGGGAAAATGGAATTGATGCGTGAATACTTTATTTGGGAGTGAAATTGACAGATGAATATTTCGAAATGGCGACTGTGCGTCAGCTGGGAAAAAATTAAAAGTTAAGGGGGATGTGTGAAACATCCATTTGGAGCTGCTGACGACTACTGTAGAAACCTAGAATACTGAGTCAATATCTTCAACTACTACAAAATGGCTGAACATTTGATAATTACCTGAATACGACGTTTAACTTCATAATTTGAGGAAAAAAGCTGAGTTCAGTTCAGAAGATGCTCGAAATGGTTGCCTTGAACTTTTTGACATAAGAAGAGCCTAATCGATATTTCACGCCATACGTTCACAGGAACGTCGATATTTTTTCACTATCTCAGGAAGTCAAAGATCGATATATTCAGGCAATTGTACAGGAAACTGTGATATTTTTGTTAATATGGATGTTCATCAAGTATGGGCCAGCTCAATTCAATTTTTTTATACCTTCTTGTCTTTATGATGAACGTCATTATTTGCAACAGATTTAAAACAAACGGTTCGAACTGTATTGTGTTCGCAAGTCCTGCTGAGTGTTACTGATGAGACTTATGGCGTTTCGAAACAGCTCTGAGATAATTATATTTTGTCCATCTGTCAAATTTATGTTCCATTGGTTCAGCATTGTGGAATATTTGGTTGAAAGGGTGAAAAATTTCATTTGATTTGATGGACAAATGAGTGGCAAACTCTCACTGAAATAACTGAATAATGCATGAAGTGTCAGAAACGGGGGAAGAGTGAAGAGATGAAAAGTTAGGTATGAGGGACACATAAAATGCATACAATATATTTTTGTACAGAACTGAATCAACAATATGCCAGTTTAGAGTGACGGGTTTTCGAAAAAAAGCATGAATATCGAATTAATAAATCCGTTCTCACAACGGAAGCGGATTTGGATTCCGAAACATACAAGAATTATTTGTTTCTTATAGTTTTTGAGTGGCGAATTTGAGTTATAGAAGAAGTTGGTAACTAAAAAAAGTGATTCCCCACCTAAATGTGGGATAGATTAGAAGTATGCCCATTCAAACTTGTATAAATCCAACATTACTTTCAGGATTTTCAAATTGTAGTGGGTGATCAATCCAATGATCAATGAAGTATTTTTTGAATAGATATTCAATCGAAAAGAATTTGTATGGGAAAAAGAAACAGAAATTTACTCTCCCAATTAGTCTGAATCGGCAAACTTGATTCTTCGCAAATATGTTCACATCTTCGTTATATATCTTTCGCGTATTCATACTTCGGCAAGAGAATTGTTGGCAAATTTATGCATCATCACTGAAATATCAGAAGAAATTTTACAGATCATATTTGTCAGTTTTGGTAAAATTGAGGCAAGATATTTTTGCCCAGTGAGCCCACTCTTTTCCCCCAACTTTTCAGTAAAGCATCAAACTTAGTGCCGTCGATAAACAGATATCTCCAAAATTTTACAGAATTTCAGAATTGAGGTGAACTGAGCTCTAGGTGAGGCTTGAAGATAGGGTGCAGCTTCAGTTTTACCTGAACCATTAGTTTGAGTTGGGCATGTGTTAGTGACCCATATAAATCTTGAAGTCTTCAAAAGTGTCATAACAGTACCATATTCGGCCATTTTGAACTGGCCATATATAATTCTAGATTTTTGCTGATATATAATTCTAGATTTTTGCTGATTTGTTAAACGATTCCTTGAAAACAACTTTTGGTGATTCTTGAGTGGAATCCGACTTTCAAAAAATCCGCTCCTTTGGAACACAAAGCCCAGTTGTCTTCATACAATCGTATTACCCCGCCAATTGGGTGCAATTGCAAAAATTTATTTCATTCGGAAAAACTTATTTGATAGAAATATCTAGCGCAAATCGACATATCAACGAACAAACAAGTAGAGAAATGTTAATAGATTTAGGTGAAACACGATCATCTCAGATGAAACACACATGATGCATTTCAATGTTGTCAATTATTTGACCTATACTCGAATTCTAAATGATACAAACACACTTTCATTACATCACATGTTTTCAAAGATCAGCCCCATCCTGCCAGATCGTGACACGATTACCAGAACAGTAGGAGAATCATCGACATGGACAATGCCATGGAATATTCCTTCATTTTTATTCAACACACGCTGCCTATCGAACCTTTCGAACTAATCCTCTCCTCGCTTTCTTCGGTTCACTTCTGAAGAACTTAAATCCAGTTGGTAGCCATGGATCCTCCATCGATGATATTAATACACAATTTACATGGAAGGCAAGCGCCTCCACATAAGCTGACCTGATCTTCCAAACATTAGGAGAAAATCCTATCGAAGGAATCGAAAAAACTAACGATGGTTATGTATATTATTATTATATATTGATTGGAATTGGTTGTATTTGCTCAATATATTTCTTCGAATAATTTGCGAGGTGTCCTTGAAATCTCTAATGATAATGATATGCATCATATTCGTTTGAGTGACAAAATAGTTATTTATGTACCAAGGGTATATCAAAAATGTTTATATTCTCAAGATCGAGAGACTCCAACCCGAGATATTGTAACTCGCCGAAAGTAACTCAACATCGATTTATGGGCTATAAGAAGAAAAATTCTCCTCATTAATCTTGAATAACTTTTTGCTTATCGAGTGTGAATGATATCAGTTCGATGTTAGGTAGAGTAATCTCTATAAAAAGTCATCAATCGACCAGTTGTTCATGACAATTATAGTGTAAGTAAGCATCAAGGCAATTATACCAATTTTACATCAAAACAAATAGAAATGTAGAATTCCCCATCGATAGTGATTTCCAATGTGATATCAACAATAATTATACACATTTCCTACACGAAGGTGAAACTAGCAGGCTGGCAGATGAGGACTGCCTGCAAAAAATGTAATACGTTCCACGACTGATACTACATGGTCTTCATTGAATTGTCCTTGGGTGAAACCAACAGTGCATCAATAGCGGTGGAATTACACCAGAAATCTCGAATCGGCTGGGTGGTGCGCCCTTATCATTCAATGGAACTATTATAGAATTATCAATGATATATCAGTAACCCAACGATGAAATAGCAGCCCAGCTTCAAGGATATATACACGGCAAGAAAAAAATCATGATTTCGTTGGGTAATCCGTGACTTATGAGTGACTCATCGATGATGAAGCAGACCAGTTTTGGAGACATGTACAAGGATAGAGAATATCATAAACGATTTTTAAATTGTGTGAATGGTGCGCCCTTATACAATTGTGGGGTTCGATGAAATTTTTGTTGTATCATTTGTGATATTTCGGTGGTTGATCAATAATATAGCAGCCCAGCATTGAAAACTCGTGAAGGGGTTGAGAAAATCATGAAAATCGAAAACCAAAATAACCATATTGTGAGCGGTGCGGTCATGTATAATAATAACATTTGAGAATATTGAAGTATTATCAGTCTGTCATAAGTGCTTTCTGAAGCAAATGAGAGCCCAGCTGCACTATCATCTACAATGGTAAAGAGAATCATGAGATACAAATGAGGGAAATGGTGTTTTGGGCGCAATACCTAATTCAAATTCTGATAGAATCGATGTATCATTATTCTTGTTCGGATGATGCCAACCTTGTGCGTGAATCTTCTTGGAACTGGGTTGGTATTATCGATGAATCACTAAAACATGATGGATTCCCAGTAGTGCAAAAGATTCTATCTCTCCTATAATCATTATTCATACCCCCGAAACCAATCCCAGAACTCGACTGTTATATGCTTGATAACACTAATAACTGGAAGTACATTCAGTAAATATTTGAGTGGTTCATTTCGCAGGCCTTTCGACCCGGCCGCTAGCTTGAGCTCCATAGTTTCTTACTATTTCTAGCAATTGTGAATGAATAATATGGCGAGTAATGCACTTCCATAACAAGTGACGGAACAAATAAAAATATGATGACATCTATTCTATTCTATCCAAGCAGAAACACATCACTTTATCACAAATACTATTTCATTTGTCATCAAAAGGATATATCTATACTCGCAAAGATAATTGTGTTGAATTGAACTAGAATGATCGACAGGAAATATTGTTGTGCCACGGTTTCGTAAACCCATCGTTGCAATCTCACCACTTATCATTACTGAAATTGATTTGAGTTTCAGCAATTGCTGTTTGTCAACTGACTCAATTCTAAATGAAAAAGGTAGAAGGGGCAAACATTGACATCTCCAGACAGGCATACCATATAGTAATACTAAGCAATGATATACATAATGTTCTGATTTTAACTCTACCCAAAAAAATGTTTTCAATTTTGTCTGGTGGCAATGTTACCCTATAGATAGTATAACATTGACACCCCATATAAATTGAAGCCTAAGTCAATCTTGAGGAATCGGTAACTAACATACACACACATAAAATTGTTTTATGGCCTTCTCAGGAAGAAACGAATAATTTTTTCCTATTTTAAAAATTAGGACTCATTGGGTGAAAGAGCCTGAGAACCTTGTTGTTTTTCAAATAATCATATTTTTATTCTAAATAACAGAAAAGTAATATAATGAAGGAAGCTTATAATCAAAAACTGGAACTCAAACTGAGAATTGCATCTCAAAAAGATACAAACTAAATTTTGGTACGTGACTTTGGCAAAGTAGCAATACTAAACTAATCAATTTTGGTAACTTCACTTATGTTGGGCACTTTAAAGAAATACATTCCTCTATTTATCGTCGGTTCGTCAATAATTGCAACTACTGCATTTAATAATACCGGATCTGTGTCCTCATCATCAGGATATTCAAAATACAAACCCCTTTTATGTTGGAAGTTAACCTTGATATCGCCATCCTTTACTTCTAAAACCATTCCTATGTAATGAATGATATAATTTTTCCCAGGATATATAACGACCATCCAATTCCCAAGTTTAACGTTTTCAATGTCAGCGAGGGTAATTCTTTGATTGTTGTTTGTTTCAACCTCATTTTCTCCTTCTTCAATTATCTCATTCTCTACTTGTTCATTTCCTGCAATGATCAAATTTTCGAAATCTTCCGGCTCATTCTCACTGTTATCATCATAAATTACATGACTCTCTGACGAACTGGAGCAAGGTTCTTGTGATTCTTGTGCCTTTCTTTTCTTTTTTTGTTTGCCAATGGTTGCTTTTGGTTTTGATTTTTCAGATTGCTCTTATCTTCCTTTTCACGAAGTCTTTCCGAAACATCTTTGTCCGTTAGGCCTTCGGCAAATTTTCTGTTTACTTTATTTTTCGTCAGAACAGTCAATTTATTTGTTTTTCAGTCCTTAAGACTGACAAAATTGAATTTGCTGAACTTGTTTCAATATTCTGGTGTAGAAGGACAGGGTGTCTGTTCTGCTATTTTATTCCTCATGTAGTAAGATGTCGACGGCAACTGGTCATTTTCGCCTTAGTCCCCAGAAGAAGTGGATGGCATGTGACCAGAATCTTCACCGTTATAAATGTGTGCAATCGGAGATTATTTTGTGCCCGATCCATCAAAGCCACCTACCGCATTACTTCTGGATAAACTTGGGAAGTTGGCCAATTTTTTCATTAAATAAGGGAATATAATTCTACCGACATTTCTATAACCCGATTCTTGACGCCTCAACCGATTTGTAAACGCCAACATCCAGAGGCTAAACCAAATGGTACGTGTGAGCTGGTGAACAGAATATTTCGATATTATTTTTTGCGATTGTTTCTATCAAGTACAAAGATGAATGTGAGTCATGCCCATCCAAAATGAAGAGCTTAGTACCCTGAAAATCTGAAGTTGAAGGAATAAAACAGTTAGTCAACCAATAAAAAAATTGAGGGGACTCCATCAAAACAGACGATGAACAATTATCCGGTCCTTCGACGCATCAAGTGGAATACAGGTGAAGTCCTTTGTAGTTAAAAAACATTGGTATGAAGCCTCCAACAGCATTAAAACACATAAGAACACTGTACGTAGCTCTTGTGACGCTGCCGAGTAATATGTTAGAATTTCGGCTACCCTTTTTGCACAACACTTTCTGGACACCTACATCGGTTTGAAAACCAATCGATCTTATCACATATAAAGATGTAATGTGGCTTTTTTTACAAACCGAAACGTGAACAGACAGCTTGCAATTTTTATAACAATCTTTCATTAGCTCCAGTGACCCCGCTAGGGCTCTATTCTTGAGAAGAGTTTTAGCCACTCGTCCACGTTCTCTTCGGACAATATTTTTTTTTTTACATCATGCACCAATCAATACCTGGCATTCCACTGCGAAACTGATTCGGTCAATCAAGCTTTTGCACGTAGTCTTGCACATATCTTTGGAGTTATAGTCGGACGAATCCATAGCCCCATTCGCCAAGCTCAACTAATGTATCCACCAACATTTCCTCTTCTTCATAGGTTGAAACTGAAGGATGTCCATAATGATATTGAGCATAACACTCAAATCCTTTAAAATGGTTCGTTAAAGTTGTCCGGTTTATGCCATAACGTTGAGAGGTTGCCTTAAAACTGTCACCATTTCTAACTGCTTGCAGAGCTTTTTGCATAGCCTCGTTATCACAGGACTTGTACTTTTGATATTAGGGCGTATGGGTTTCTTTTGCGTGCCATCTTCAGAAAATTTTGAGACTCAAAGTTGGCCGAATGATTACATTAACTGGGTCAATGTTGGACTAGGGCACAGTAAAGACACAGTAGAAACACTCGCCACAGAACACCAACTTCGGCAGTTTTATATCTCGGAGTGTTATCAATCAACTTGATTTTATCGTTCTGTGTGTTTCTGAATGAATTGTGTTTATTTTTGGCATCATTATAGGTACTTGAGAATTTTCACATCCATTTCAAAAGTTATTATGTATAAAATTATCATTTGAACATGCAAAATGACATACTGATTTCTATTCAGTATCCCGTAAATATAAATTACCGCCATGACATTACACACTCCGAGCACAGGATGAAGGTCATTATAAATTTGCCCCTTGAGAAATGGATTATTATTTAAGTGTCTCTACTGTATGGCTATGGTATACTGGGACTAGGGGCTAACATTGACATACATCCAAAGTAATTAAACATCACAGCATGTCAATCCCTTTGCAGAAAGGGGCTAACATTGACACTGTCAAACATAACCTTGATTTAATCGTCATAAAAAATGTTTTAGTTTTACAAAATCACCAACTGATACAAAAACTGATTCGTAATATTGAAGATAAAGCTGGAATTGCCCCTAACACCAAAACTTCGGACCTGTTGACTCAAAATTTACAAAGTTGTCTTTGCAAATATTGGGAGCATGTTAAACATCAGCCGTTATGAATCTACAGTTTTCTGCGTAGCATACGCATTCGGATGGTTATAGAATACCACAGGGAGAAAATAGTATAGCTACTAATGTAGTCACATTTTTGAAGATTTAGGAATTGTGTCAATTTTATACCAATGTCAATGTTGGTCCGCGTTACCTTATATTCAAAAAAGAATCCAGCAAAACTTTATGAATTTTTTTTTTACCATGTGAAAAACGTTGATGAGGATTTATCATTCGTATTACAGGCATGTAAATTCTCAATGGATAATATACAATCAGTCAATAGTTCAAGTGAGGGTATGACAAAAAAATGAAAATAACTCACAAAACGCACAATTTGTGAGAACAAAAAAAAGTCTGAAATAACGTTGGCAAACGTTTCAATATTGTAACAATAATTATTTGATTTCCTTACTAAAGTTTATTTCAACGAAATTGAGAAAAATCAGATCCCAGAATACACTGCCAGCTCTGGCAAAACTGCGCCATATATCTACCGTAATCTCAAGATTCGGTTTGGTAGTACTAGTCTTAGCTACATTTTTCGGACAGAGAGATAACCCAAAGCATTCAAAGAACACAATTCTAAAATATCAGACTCATATCAGATGCTGTCATGATAACCATATAACCAACACGGACAATGCCGTGAGAAATTTCCGTTACTTTTATATTTTCCCCACGGTTGCCATCGGATATTTTCAACTAATACTCTTCTAACATTCTTGAGCTCACTCCTAAAGAACGCGAACCCAGATGGTGAACATTAGTTCTCCATTGATGATATACGTGCATAATTCATATCCAACCGCCTCCCAAGCAAGCTGGGACGATTTATCAAACATTTAACGTAATAAGGAGATAATCCAGGCGGTGGACTCGAAACCATTCGCGATGGTAATATATTATTCAGAAGTGGGAGTGATATCAATCGATAGTATGAAATCCCTAATGAACTCAATCGGTCAGTGTGGGTTCGGTTTATATGAAAATGGGTAACGATCGAGTCAGTAAATTTTGTCATCTTTCCAAATACAGGGCCTTGCGAAATAGTGAGAATGTCAGGGCTTGTTTTCGGGTCAAAATAAGGCATTTTTCCATGGAAATGTATCTCCTATGGGATATGATGTTCCATAATATCAGAATGAACAACGATGAGTGTGGTTATTCCATTTGTGTCTGAAAGTTGATGTTTTTACTATTTTGGTTCGTATTGAATGAAAGGCTTTTGTAATGGGCACCAGAGATCAAAATGAGTCCTATTTTTTCACTGTTGTTGATTGAAAACGATATTCTCCCACTGTTTTCTTTACTGCATGTATCGAACTGTAAAAATATTCTTTATTACACTTCTGAAGAACACATAATCGAATGTTCAATTGATTCTTCAATAATAATAACAAGCAAACTGCGCTTCATTTTGTAATGTCATGTGAAAGTATCATACGAAAGCTTTTTCTGTAAACAGTTATAAAATGAAATTTCTCATCGTGTTACATACCATTAGGAAATAAAGCAGATGTTTAAGCCCTAGGGCCTTTGGCGCAACAAAATATATTTTTCATGGCCCTTTTTCCACTTCAAAGACCTGTTTAGCTCGAGAAATATTTCAATAGCAGAATATATCGTTCAGAAGTTGCGAATTCATGCATCCAGAGTAATTTAACATCACAGCATGCAAATGTTTGTTTCCAGTTGGAAAATTGTGATATTTTTGGTAGAATATGGCTTTATTGAATTTTGTTTGTATGTATCTCATGAAAGATTTATATACACATGAGCTGCAAGAGATTAGAAAAATTTGTTTTGTTTGAGTTATAGGTCAGGGTGAGCATAATTACGTAAAATATTCAGGTATGTCGTATAGATATGAAAGAAAACTGCTGAAATAATGATTTGGACTTCTTTTATTATAGGAGCGTCTTGTCAATTGGGGTAATGCAACATAAGTCCCGGAACTTTCAGCAAAGCGATCTCTTTGCTGCTTTCCTTGTCATGAAGAAAATCAGCTTCAAAGATTGCATTGTAATATACCGAGTGGGTGAAATTAGTGTCGATATATGAACATATCGAAATTGGTAACAGTTACAGAGACGGTAAAATGGAGGGAGAGTAAGGTATCAGGTATCACATCATAATGACGTTGACAAATTCCCCTATTAGGGATGCACAGAAAAAAAAATGAAAAATTCGACTTCTGTTTCTGATTCAACCAGCGCGTCCCACCGAAAATTTGCATCCTCCTAAGACAAATTCCCCTATTAGGGATGCACAGAAAAAAAATTAAAAATTCGACTTCTGTTTCTGATTCAACCAGCGCGTCCCACCGAAAATTTGCATCCTCCTAAGAATCGTGAAAATGAATGTTTCGACGAAACTCCAAAAACAAGTCCGTCACAGAATCGAAGGGGACAAATTTTCATACAAGAAAAACTGTATTATATTATTATACGTGCAACTCTTACCTTGTGCTGGGGGTAGCAACACACTGCAAAATAACAAATGGCACGAGGGGTCAACTGACTCGGAATTTCGAAGGGTTTTTCATGACTCACACAAACCACTTTCTTTATTTTTTATTCCTCCGATTCCTTACCAAGAAATCGCGTCATAGAGTTTGGAAATCGACAAAAGACCAGCAGGATTGAAACTAAGTATTTGATTGAATGCCATCTCTTACAGTTCTCAGTACATCGCTGGAATTCGGCGGTAATTTTTTGTTGCAGTTTTTGGGAAATGTAAGAGATGTCTTTCAATGAAGATTGTACTATCGAATGGAAGTCGATGGGGGTCATTTCCAGCAATACATTTGTTATTTTCATCGTTTTGGGCTTCTTTTGATTTCCTAAATTTGAAACTTCATCATGCGATATCTTGGAAACTAATAATTGCTGACGAAAATAAAGTTATGTGGATCATGAAAACTCCTTCCAAACTCCGACTCAATTGACCCTTAGTCCCATTTGAAAATTTGAGGGGATTACTTCCACCATCACACGATTGAAGTTGCACGAATTACATGGTGTTGAGGAGGTGCAAATTTTCTTTGGGACAACCTAAATGTATAATTGGATAAGTTTCCAGAAACTCTTGGAACATAGTGACCTGAAAATGAAACCTTGAATAATCATCATCAAAACTTCCATATGAAAGAAGAATAGATTTTCACATAGCACGTTGCGGTATATATCCGAGAAAGGAAGTATATTCACATAAACACGAAATCATTCACAGTCTCTCCTTATCTGCTACATTGAGGAAGGAAAGCATTTAATTCACACTCAAAGTATTCTATCTATCTTATTCCGATGTCTTCACTATCTCTCAGGGCCAGTCTATTAGATATAATGTCTATGGTTAGTATCGATTGAATAAAAATTGGGAAGGAATCACTCAGCTCGTCGAAGGATTGGGATTTAGCAATCTTGATTTCTACAGTTTTCTCTGATCATCTCAAATTTGTTGTATAGTTGGAGTCAACAACAGATACAGGAATGAGGTGTGATAGTTTTTGGTACAAACAGGTGTGCTGTTTCCGATCTGAACTTGTTTCTGTATTCTGTTGTGTAAACATCGATCAGGGGCCAAAATCTTGAGTCTTGCGGATTTCTATTCAATCGAATAGAGTGACCTTCTGAGATATGTATTGTATTGTATAAGGCATTGAAATGCGACACAACACAGGGTCGTATACGTATTCATCTCGAATACAGCTTCGGAATGAAGCATGAAATCGCACCATATGTTACCCGATAGTTTTTCAAAAATTTCCGAATACAGCTTGATCCGCCTGTCGGTCTTATTAAATGATTATTTATCCACTCTCGAAATTGTTGGATTTGTTTACTAACAATGTTGTTTGAACTCTGTAATTGCCAAATTCTCGATAATTACAAAAACGGAAAGCCTATGATATCATCAAAAGAAAGATTGCACAGTGGCATGATATACGAATACGTCAAATTAAAACAACATATAATTCGAATAAACTATGAATGAAATAAAATGATGATTGGTAGTAGTGAATATTATTCATTGCATTTCCAAAGCACCTCTCTCGACAGCGATGAAGTAGGTTTCCTTACCGACTATTTTCCGGAAGCAGCATGGTTATTTGCGTACTCTTCAACTATGAGCGGGGCAGAGTCAATCCCTAATCCAAGACCTCTCGATTATGAGCCTAATACGAAAGCCCACCTGCGCCAAGTTGCTCGTCTGGATGATTATTTTTGTGAATAGTCTTCACTTTTTGATGAAATAGAACCCTTTTGATGCAATTGGACAGAAAAGCTTGACTTCCAACGAGGTAATCATTACACACGAATAAAAATCAAGTCCTCCAAGGGTAAGAACATCGATCATAACTGATGCATGAATTTTCACTATGAAACAACACGGAGATCTTCACAATTATTCAAACATTTTTGAGGTCTTCTCAAGCTCCAACGGTCCTTCGGGGCTAATTACCCAGAAGTTTCAACCGAAATTTAGACTCCTGTGTGTTAATATCCATTATTACAGAGTGTAGGCCTATTTGATGTTTAATGTGTTGAGATTTAATTTCAGATTGAATAGGTCAGGATATAGGTAAACACTGTTTTCAAAAGGTGAGCAAACTATATTGGTTTCATTTTTTGACTAATAATTCATAGATCTACTTGCATTTTTTGGCTAATAATTCATGGATCTACTTGAGGCTGTTTGTTAGACTGCTCCCTTTCAGAAATTCAATTGGTGAAAAAGGCGGTGTGTGTGTCAGAAATGAGTGAAAAGTATTTTCCAAAAGGAATGGGGCACAGAGCAAAAAACAGACATTCAAGAATAAATGCAAATGATTCAGTCGATTTAGAAGGGGAAATTATGGTTAATCAGTTGTAATAATATTTTGAAACTCAATTGATTTATCTTGATAATTTTTGATGATTTCAGATATAATAAAAATGACAACATTTTCTGGAAATATAAGAAGGATGGAATTGAATGAATCTGGTATGTTTTCATTGTCCATATTTCCTTTGGGGAGGGCAATATATTGTTCTGTCCATAGATATGTTGTATCTCCACTAAAAATGAAAAGTAAAACAGATTTAATTCAAATTATATGTTCTTAGGGCAAAATAGTGTATTTGCTATTAACTGTAAAAAGATTGGATAGCAAAAATCAACTGAATCACTGTTGTACTGTTTTATACATTCATTTTATAGTATTTCAATATATTACGCCCCCAAAAAGGAAATAAGGACAATGAAAACATAACACTTTTATTCAAATACATTCTTCTTATATTTTCAGGAAATGTTTTGATAAATACAAAAAATTAGCAATAATTTCTTCTTCTGAATCGTCAGAATCATTTTCATCTTTGTGCTTGAATGTATGTTTTTTAGCTGTGCCCCCTTTCTCTTCGAAAAGACTGTTCATCTTATTCTGACATACACACTGCCTTTTTCCTAGCAGTTCTCCAAGATTCTGAAATAATGATCTGTTTTATATTTTTTATGAATTAATGGCAATATACTGGAAAAAATCTGAAAGGGAACAGTACTGAAACATTTGAACACTAGGAATATTTTCTACAGTCCAATAACAAGCAACATCAATTAGATCTAGGAATTATTTGTCAAAAAATCAAACCAAGTTGGCTCAAATATTTTAACAAGCTGAACTTGAATCTGAAGACAAAATGATGCCTTCTCTATTTGTTCGAATGTTCTGACCCAGTGAAGTCATAAAAGAGACTCGAAAAGAGATATATTATCTTCCATTTTGTACCAGAAAACTACAGCACCTCTTGAATTTTTTCTGCATTTTGAACAGGTTGTTCAGTTCTCTTCAGCCAATGTTTATTCTTTCAGAAAATAGGTCAAATTTATAAAGGTTTATTCTGGAAATCGAGAGAAAAACATCCTGTGCATTCAAAAAGATATTAGTGGCCCTTTTGATTTTTTTGCTATTCTTGAGATGTCTTTTATCGATAAAATGTACCTTTGTTTCTCATATACAGATGTGTCCAAGGTTAATGGTGGTATGTATGTTAAATTGAATGAGGTTTAACAGTGACATAGTGAATATTATCATGTATCTTAATTATTTTATTCGAAACAGGAGGCAGAACATCACCCTCAATTGAAATTAAAAAGGTCATAGCTGCTTCCAACCGAAAAGACAGCACTGCGTTTGACTACAGATTACTGTTCACCAGGTACAAATAAAAAGTTGGTTTGAAAATTTTTCATAACTGATTTTCAAAGAATAATTCAGCATTTCAAACACTTCATAAAGCTAATAGTTCGAAATGCATGCCCTCTTGGAACAATAATTTCTAGAGAGCCTAGCAGATGAAAAAGAACTCTACAGATAATGTTACCCATAATGAATCATGACTTAGTGTAGATGTAATGAAAGAAACAAAACACCTAAGACACTCACCACGAAAACACTCTAACATGAGACGTATTCTGAGAAAGCTCTCTATTCGCTGATGATGAAGACTATGGTTTATCACTTGAGGGATCCAGAGCATATCACTTTGCGCAAGTTTGCACTGAATAAACTCAACTCATATGCAGAACACACATCTCACAATTCAGCACAAACATTGATATCAAGATGATACAGTTTTAAAATGTGCTCGAATTCTGGTGGTACCTGAATATCTGAACTTCTATCTAAGTTTCCCAAACACAAACATGATACTATCACCTCAAATACAAAAATTTCGGCCTGAGCGCTTGAGTCAGTCTGACAGTCGACAGATCACTGTCTTCTTTTACCTGTCGTTAACTGGAATGTTTGGTGACATGAAAAAAGTTGTTTCCCGAAAATTTTCGAGTACCTTTCATTATTTGGGTAACTTATATATCCGGTACATATCTGATTCATATCGTGATCAGTGGCGTGCAATGTTCATCTATATGTACAACTATGTCATAAAACGAACAAAGTTGTTGCAATGAAACCATCTAACACAGTAACAAATTCAGCTCTCTTATATGTCCGACATGTATATAGTGATATGCCATTTGAAAGGTACAGGTAGGTTTTGAATTATATGTCAGAAATATACCAAACGGAGATCATGGAAATGTCTCAAATACGTTTCGGTGAACTCCAAACGGTATATGGCAGACATATGTGTGTTCATTGGGTGAGGTCTGTTCGGGTTCGAAATGTCTCTAGGGCTAGACTTTTGGAAACGATACCCTTCGAACTATTCGTTAGTCATATTACAGTCCCAAACTTGTGCGAAATTCTGTTACTAATGATACTCCATCCTAATTTTCTGCACTATGGAATGGCGAACCTCACAGTATTTACGACGATAAGAAGCATGGATATGTTGGTGACTCTCCAAAACCTGAACTTCAAAGCATCGTGTGATAAGTACTGTTTTAAAGTCATTATAATATGATAGATAAATCTTTTCTTCGTTCCAGTATTATTCGAATCGACTATGAATGGAAATATTTGATTATGAATAGTCTTGTCAATATCTATGTACTCTTATGGACTAAGCTCTTTCAATCCAATGACATAAAATGTTCATCGTTGGGAAAAAAGATAAACTCAGAAGTCTTAGGGGTCAGGAAGGTTTCAGCTTCAAGAGAATGAACATATTCCACGAGAAAATAAGTGAACCGAAAAAGTAATAAACACTGCCACTAGTTTGCTTATCGATTGGAACTGGGGCATAAGGTCACCCTGTAGTTTCTTACAAATATTCATATCCGATAGATTTTACATCTTGAACTGTTCATTCAGCTACTAAAATCTCAAGTTATGTTACAGTTTCAAACTTGTTCGGGATTTGGGTAATTATAAACGTTAATATTCTGTAGTCTAGAACAGCGGATTTCTCAACAAGTACAATGATGGAAAGTATGGAAAATAGGGATAGTCTTCGAATCCTGAACTGAACAACGCTACTTGTGATATAATTCAGAAATGTTATTCGGGACGAAAGATGCACTCGTATACACTGTAAATGGTATAACTGGATGGTGATTATTGTTGTGAATATCTATTACTTCTTGTTGAGAGAGATAGCAACCTTTTCAATTCATATATTCATTGTGAAGAAATCTTACAGTAAAAGTGAAAAGTGTGTAGAAAAGCTTCAGTTCCATGAGAGAGAACATATTTCACGACCACATCATTACAATATAGAAGTTATCGAGACCGCCAACTTTGTATACATCGAACAGAATTGGTGCATAAAATCGCACCATAAATCACCCCAAAGTTTGGAAAAATATTCGACTCCTGAGGTCCCTTTGGACTCAACTTCCGGAAATAACCTACTCCAAACAAATCATAAGTCATATTACACTCCCAAACTAGTACGAAATTTGGTTACTAACGATACATCATCATGAAAGATAATGTTTTGCATCCTGGAATAGCGAACTCCACAATAATTACAATAATGAGAAACATGGATAAGTGGATGAGTCTCCAAAACCTATACTCCACGCTACGTCTGATGTTGAGAAAACATTCCAGTATCATTAGAATCGACTATAAATGGAAAAACTTGGTAATGAATATTCCTGTGAATATCCATACATTCTTGTGGACATACCTCTCCCAATTCAATAACCTAAAATGTTCATTGTGAGAAAAAAGCTTAGCTTATGGGTATCAGAAGTGATAGTTGTCGGAAAGGGTTCGGTTCCATGGGAGTCAACATATTTCAGAAGACTTGAACAAAAAAGTTATCGAGACAACAAAAAGGTGCAAAAATCGATAAGAGTTGATGCATGAAATCCCCTTGTAGTTTCTCACAAATATTCATACAATTCTTAGGTCTTTTTGATATCTAAACGCTTAAACTGGTGCAGATGGTGTAAACCACCAAGAGGCAACGGCATCTGCTGGGTGACAACCAAAGTCTCAAACTTCCACTGCCTAAGGCAAAGGAGACCTCTTACAGCGTATCATTCGAATCCACTTTGTGGATGATGATTATTTTTGTGAATCTCTATTACTTCTTTCATTGCCGTGTGCACGGACCGTTCAGCTAATCCATTGGTAAGTAATTCCAGATTGAATCATATTCCCGAATTAAAATATAATCGTTTGCACCGTGTATGTAACATGAGAGATCAACTAACTCGTGAATTCACGTGCGAATTCAATGAAATTCAGGGTTTTTTGCCGAAATTAGAGTGTTTCAGTTTCAGCACAGTTCTTGCTGTCTGTCTCACAGTCTGCCGTTTCATTTCATTTCATTTTGTGGCTTGGTGTTTTGGTATTTGAAATCCAAAAAAATGGCAGCAGAAGCAGCTGTAGATGTAAAAAGAAGATGAGATCAACAAACTTCACACTAGTGAGAAGGTAGTGGTTCGTTTATACTACACCAACTAGTTTCGAACAAATTTTTGGAACAACTCAGGTATTTGGAGCCGCCGAATACGAATCCGAAACCAAGCACAGCGCTCTCCCTTCTTTCCTAAGTTAGGCCCTTCAAAGTTCGGAGGAAGGGAGATCCCTCCTTCTTTCTAGAACTATATAACAATCGGGAACACACACGTTTTTATAATTCAGGTGACAGGTAATATAACATTCCGACTTTGTTTCACTGTTTTCCCTTATTTCTTGAATTCAAAATAACGCTGAAAAACCTACGCATTTCGAAAGTCTAGGTCTTCTTCCGATGAGTGCAACGGAGTTCTTTTATATATACTGAATCGTTGGAAGAATGAAAAATCGTCCATAGATTGAAAATAGTTTATTCTTTGGTGTACTCTATCTGGAAATCCATAATTGATTCCTTCAAAAATATCGTTACCGATATCTTCATCTTCAAAAATGTCTTTGTCTTCAAATGGAATATCCATCTCCACAGGAAACTTCAATGATAGTGTAGTAGTATTTGAATTAAGATGCCTAGGAAACCCTGGTGTATCTAGTAATTCGATATTGTTTAGAATTCCTTGGCGAAAAACAATAGACGATTACAAAAGCTTTCTAATTTTTGTATAGGGGGCGTTCGTTATATGAGCATTTTCGAAAATCTGTCAAATGTCGGTTTTGACAAATTGACGTAACTCTGAGGTTTATTGTGTTCAACGAAAACTCTGAATTCATTTCTTCGCATTCAACAGTGTTTGAAAGTCTATATAAGTAGAATAAGTTTTGAAGTTATTACAAGTACCTTTTCACGATGTGTAGAAGATTTTGTATTTTGTGTGGTCAGTCAAAATCTGGGGATCCAAATATTCTTCTTTGTTCAGCACCTAAGGTGAATGTAGCGTTGTAGCTAATTTTATTCGTTTCAGCTTGAGCGAAAGTCTTATTTCGAGGAGGAAACATCTGTAGCTCTTATCAATGAGTTATTGAAAACAAAGTTTTGTTTAAATAAAGGAAATATCGATGTGATACGTAATTTGAACCATTGCATAACTGATGTGTGTATCCCCAATTCCAAGACAGTCTATTTTTTTCAATACACTAGCATGAACTTTGTCGTAAATTCTCAGGTGAATGGGCAAAGTAAATTTTCTCGGAATCGAAGTCTTGTCTTACAAACTGATAAACACACTAAAAACTTGTAGAGGTAACAGTGACAGTATTGACAGGTTGTTAACGGTAGGTTTCCACGTTACATGCACGTTTTCTGAAACGCATTTGATTGGCTGTCAGGGCTGTCAAAATATCAGTAGGTAAATGATAAACAGTGGTAGAATATTCGGTTGCACATTTCACTCTACTGAAAATTAAGCTTCATATGATATATGACTGATCGCCATCTACAATAGCGATCTAAAGCATTTGCGATCTCAGAAATCAAGCAATCAGTTTTCGCCAAGTTCATCCCAAAATTATTCAGGTATAAGTAGATTCACCAGGGTTTTCTAGGCATCTTATGAATTAAATTTGAATCCGTCAAATCTGACGGATTAATTTCATCTAGTAGTAGTGTTATTTGCTACTAGTTGAAAAAGCGGTTCAATATAAAAACAGACATTAATAAGGATTGAAGTTCAATCCTGAAATGAATTCCTTGGTGCACACGGCTGTTAAACCCTTTCAATACATGTCTTCACGGAAGTACTCAGGTTACAGTTGAAGTGCTTCAGAAAGGCTTCAGTTCCATGAGAGTAAACATATTTCATGGAGCAAATCATCGAACAGAACTGGTACATGAAATCACACGATGAATTACCCTGAAGTTTTCAGGAATATACGAACACTCCTGAGATATTTTCGGGCTCGAACCGTCCCTCAGGCTCAACTTTCGGGAATAATTTCCTCCGAACAAATCATTAGTCATCTTACAGTCTCAAACTTGTCCGGGATTTGGTTACTTAACGATACCAGCATTAACGTTAATATTACGTACTCTTGAAATGCGAACTTCTCAACAATTGTTACAATGATGGAAAGTATGGATATTATTCATGAAATGCATGGATAACAAGGTAGGTCTGCGAATCCTGAACTCAAGAAGGCTACCAGTCTCAAGACTGGTAGCCTTCTTTTTTTTTAATGTAAAACTAAAGTGATAAGTCTCGATATGATTTACAGGTTATATCGCGATGTGCGAAGGAAGACGACCGCGTTTTGACTTCGGAATCGTGTTCGGCGGCTCAAAATACGTAAAGATTTTTTTCAAAACTAAGTTATGTAGTTTGAACGCACTTTCACCGTGACATTCTTCATTATCCTGTATTCTGTAGGCCCATCTATTCCAGCACAATCTCCAATTGCTAATTGGAAATTTCCTGTTGCCTAAAATCGACGACAAAATAATAACTGATTGATGAATTGAAAATAACGCTAAATAACCTACACATTTCGAAATTTTAGGTCGTTTTTCAATGAGTGCAACACAATTCTATTATATAGAGCGCTACTTCTGTGACTGGGAGACCAGTCAGGGGAGTGCGAACTTTGCCTTTTGCTCTGCAGATCTAACTCATATGTCAAAAAAATTATTTTCAATTATTCTGTATTGTGAATGTTAGACGGCAACAATAAAAGCGATATTATTATTATTATTATATATCTTGTAACGTTGAAAGAATACGAATTTGTACATAGATTCAAAATAGTTTGATCTTTGGTGTACTCTATTTGGAAATCCAGAATTAATTCCTTCAAAAATATCTTTATCGATATCCTCATCTTCGAAACTATCTTGTCTATCTCCAAATGGAATAATATCCATCTCCACAGTGAACTTCGATGATAGTGAGGTGAAAGTATTTGAATTAAATTTGAATCCGCCAAATCTGACGGATTAATTTCATCTGGTAGTAGTGTTTTTTGCTACTAGTTCAAAGCGGTTCAATACAGACTACAGACAGAATATAAACAGACTTTAATAAGGACTAAAGTTCAATCCTGAATTGAATTCCTTGGTGCACACGGCTATTAAACATAGCAACCCTTTCAATGAATGTCTAAGTGGTAACTGTTCAGAAAGGCTTCATTTCCATGAGAGTAAACATATTTCATGGAGCAAATCATCGAACAGAACTGGTGCATGAAATCGCACGATAAATTACCCTGAAGTTTTCCAGGAATATTCGAACACTCCTGAGATATTTTCGGGCTCGAACCGTCCCTCAGGCTCAACTTTCGGGAATAATTTCCTCCGAACAAATCATTAGTCATGTTACAGTCTCAAACTTGTCCGGGATTTGGTTACCAACAATTCTCCATTATATACGGTAATATTCTGTTTTGGCTCCTTGAACGCCGACTCACTCTGGAACGGAGAACGTTACAAATATAACGATGATTAGGAGCACCGGATAATTAATTATTGCGCCAACCCCCCGGTGGATGTGGGAAGTATTAGTTGGTGGAAGGGTAAGGACTCGTGGACCGAATATATCAGAATTATGAATCACGAATTATATCGTACTTGGCTCATTTGTTGGATTTTCGCCCTCTTATGATTAAAGTGGGTTAATTTATTGTATTACCTCTGTCGACTGAAAATTGGTAACATTGTCATATAATTAGAATGTGAAATTGAGTATTTTGTCGAATATTTGGTGAATTTGAAATACATTGAAATTTCAGTTGATTGTAATCACTACGTTTTTATATGAGTCGTTGTAACCAGTAGATGATCGAAAAGTCGGGTCGTGATTGCATTCAATGTAGTTTTATATTTCTTTTTTTGTGCCTCGATTTTTATTCAATTTCCTGTTCCATTTCAATTTACATTACATCTTTTTTAATAATTTTCTAACTTTTGCTCAACTTCAATTGAATGCTTTGGTATCCTCTGGGATATGTCGAGATTTACAATATTCGAAGATTCTCTTTAACGATGTTTACTTACTAAGAATCTGAGTTTTTCACCATTTTTTCGGAACGTTTTCGTTCTCAACCCCATTCAGATTTTTGAAAAATTTTCGAAATATTTGGAAGATTCGTCGTTCAAGTTTTGAATATTTCTTCTGACCCACTGATTTATTTTCTTCAGTGCTTTTCGAATACTTTCATGGTTTCGACTACATTTAATTTTTTTTTTGAATTGTCGGAAAAGTCCTTGGAATATTCTTAGAGTTCATTGAAATCTTTGAATTTTTCTAATTGATGTTTTCCTGGCGACGCACATTAGGGCAGATCACTTCAAAAGTTGGCATCAAATAAAATTAAACAAGTGTCAGGATATTCATAGGTTGTTAACATCATACTTCACCTAGATACGTACTGGAACAAACGACAAATTTTCTGACCCCCAACCCATAATTAATTGACGATTGATACTATGTGACCATAAATGCGGTTACAATTGGTTCGTACGTTCTTTGCGGCTTTTCAAACAACTGCTTCACATAAGCGAAAAATTTGAAACATCTCGATATTTCCCCCTCTCGCCCAATGATTGCAGATCATCTTCAAGAATCAATAATATCAGGTCGATTACAAATTTCAATGATACGTTTCTTGTAATGAGATGAATACATAAGTCAAAGTTGAAATCATTTTCCTTCCACTAGAACACATTTTCGAAGTGAAAACTAGTGCTTATTTCATAACAATTTTCAACTTGCCATCTTCACTAATTTCAAATTGCTTATTTTCTCTTAGAGAGAGTTCCAACATTGAACCAACTCAGATTCTCCAATACGTCTAGAAAAAATTTAATAGTTTGGACCAGGGTTTCCCAAACTATGGGTCGTGACCAACTGGTTGGTCGCGAGAAAATTTTCAAGTGGGCACTGTCTGTAGAACGACGCACCAACCAAGCCAAAAATTATCCTATTTAAATTTTGTTTTTCAGTTGAAAATTTCCTTCATTCATATTGGCAACAGTTAAATTTCCTAGATGTAGGTCCCGAGTTTGGTAACTCGTTCTATATGGGTCGTAGTACAGACAACTTTGGGAACCACTGGATTGGACACTTCCAGTTAGAACAATCACCACTAAAACAGGAAACGTCGGCTGGATTCAAACAATCCTCAAAAATGTTCTTTTTTGGGTTGCTTCAGGTTCTTTAGGAATTCCTTCTTCTAGCTCCTTCGATTCTCAAGCACGTAATGTAATATAGGATACCGGTAAATATCCCGATAGGCTTTCCAAGTGGCCCTCAATTGTGGTAAAAGTAAATTCCAATTTATCAGATTCAAAACATTTATATCGTTTACGAATCATTCATTATATGAATCAATCAAAAAGATATTGAGACCCACCCCACCATCGCAATCTGGCCAATCTTCGCTTAACCTAACTCACCCTCTTGTCCAATCGATTTCAGCAACATTTCATGAATTTCTGTCCAACGATTCAATAGTTTAGTAATGTTTTTCATACTATAATGGGTATGTATCAATCATATATTTTTTCTTAACCCGTTATAGATTTGTTTGAAAGTTTTTTTTTCTACCAAGTAGACTTCGTATGTTTCGTTTTTTGTAATGTCTTCCCCAGTATGACTTCATCAACTTCTTTGCGGATGATACCTTGTTGTCGATTTTTATCATAACCTTCAGGTGGCAGTCGATGAATTGAATATGAACTTGGCAAAAATAGTGTCATATATAAGAAAAAGAAGAATATTTATTTCAAATAGGTTATCCCAATATACAATATTATATAAACAAATTACAATTATTATAGATATTGTGAATAATTATAAAGAAATTAAAATAAAGAAAATCATGACAGACACATATATTCTATTGAAATTACATTGCAATACAAGGAAATAAGTGTGATAGGTGCAGTTCCAATACAATGATAAATAAAAAAATGAGTATATTGTAACCCTTCTCTCGTGGGTGATAGAAAAGAGTTCCAATTGAACGTTATATTTTTATTGTCTAAGTGCCGGCTCTCAGCGGAGAGGGATGGTGGGTAAAAGATACTTCCAAATAGAAAAGATGTCAATGTATTTCCGGAAAATAGACCGATTTCACGATGCAAATTCGTGACCCAGAAGTATACTTGTGGTTAACAATAGTTGATTCGAGAGGTATAAAATGTTTGTATTTCTAATTCAGATCAGTACTCCTATTAAATTAACTAATTTCAGCGTAGCGGCAGCCACAATCAAGTACAATTGTTAGCTACTCCGGTTGCGAGGGCTTATGGCTTGACAATAAAAATGGAAAGATCTCACTTGGTATCTACAAGTCTAATTCCTATAAGTCGCTCTCCTGGGTAGGTGGTCGAGAACACAAGTTAGCTTGCTGCGAAACGACACCCTGGTTACCAGCCACAAATGGTACAGCAATAGAACCTCCCTGGAGTGAAGTTTACCCTATCAGCAGTGGCAGAATAACCAAGGGGTTCAGGACGAGTGATGAAACGAAGGATCAGTACTAAAACGGAGGACATAAAAAAAGGCCTAAAAAGGGGTTAGGATCAATAAATATGTCCTACCAGCTATGTTCGATATAACCTTACCGTAGTTGGTAGGTGGCCTTATGAGATTAAGTTAGGAAACCACCGGAATCTTAGAAATATCCCCAGAATAACAGGTGAGTTATCACTCCTGACAACAACTACAAGAGTTTTCTTTAATTATATCCAAAAATCTACAAATGGGTAACAAGCACCAGCTCAAGGAGGCCTGAAAAGGGTTAGGATCAATTGAAATATCCTATCAGCTAAGCTCGATATAACCTTACCGTAGGTGGTAGGTGACCTTATGAGGTTAAGTTAGGAAACCACCGGAATCTTATAAATATCCCCAGTAAAAAAGGTATGTTATCACTCCTGACAACAACTACAAAAGATTTCTAGAGTTTTCCTTAATTATACCCAAAAATCCACAAATGGGTGACAAGCACCAGCTCAAGAAGGCCTGGAAAGGGTTAGGATCAATTGAAATATCCTATCAGCTATGCTCGATATAACCTTACCGTAGGTGGTAGGTGACCTTATGGGGTTAAGTTAGGAAACCACCGGAATCTTATAAATATCCCCAGTATAAAAGGTATGTTATCACTCCTGACAACAACTTCAAAAGATTTTCAGAGTTTCCTTTAATTCATATCCAAGAATCCACAAATGTGTGACAAGCACCAGCTCAAGTAGAGTAAGGTATTCATAGAATTTCCTCAAAAAAGTAGTTTTTTTTTTCCTCCTCAATCTCTCTCCAAGGTCGAGTTTCTTAACATAGTTGAAAGGACATGGAATTTTGATAACAGCGATGGGACTTAGAGTTTGAATGATTTCAGGCAGATGTGAAATATAATACAGGGTGGAGGCCATGAAAGATGAGAATTTTATAATTGAGATAAATGGTGTGAATGCTTATATTGAAAGGGAGTATTTGATCTGATATTCATCCTTTCTATTTCAGGTGGTACTGGTGATACCTTCATATGGAGATATATCAGACAAAATTGACTATTTTGAGATTACAAATAAAATTAATAGAAACATCTTTGCGTCCTGTTATTTTTGTTTTCTACTGTTCAGGCGACCGTAACAATATCAATGTTATCTCAAAAAATGTTATTGAAGAAAATTATTATTTTATCTAGTGTTTTGGATTTATTATAATAACTGTTTTTTGAAGATACTTACATGTTGGGCTAGATATAACTTATTAGATTCTTTGTCATTTTATTTTCGATAGTTCAATTATTATGAGAAAAATTAACATGTATATGACAATGTGTGAAATTAAAGAATTATTTTGTTGCAAAAAATGAAATATTGAACAAATAATCAATGTAGTATGAAGAATTTTTCTTCGTGAATATTTTTTTACAGATTGCCCGATTCTGATACAACAAAAATCAAGAATGGTACATATATTCGGGGGTTATATCCCGAGTGCACCAAGTTTAATCGGTTAAAATGTGTGCTGCACTTCCATGATTCTCGAAATTTTGCTTAGCAAATGACTTGAGTGTATGATAATTTGATAAAATCCCGAGACCGCAGGTCGAGGGATTTTATTTTAAATTATTATACACGAAAGCATTTGCTTGAAAGCAAAATTTTGAAAATCATGGGAATGCACGCATTTTGATCGATTGAACTTGGTGAAGGAGGGATATATGTTTAGATTATTTCCAGAAAACATGTAAACTCAGGAAACATCAAAATCGAACACAGGAACAATATAGTACCAGAGATAGTACCTGAAAAGTGATCCAAACGCCCGGTTTATTTCGAACATTTTAATCGGTTGAAAGGTCTAGTGCATTTAATCGCTGTAAAACTCTGTAAAAGCAGTCTAGCCTTCAACTGTTTCATCGTTCATTCGCATTGAGGGAAATAATCTTCCTAATTTTGCAGAAACAAATAAGAAGGAACTACATTACTACATTGTAATGCGTATATATCCGAAAAAAAATTACAGTCGTTGACAAAGTTGAAAGAAATTGAAAAAAGGCGCTATAGTTGGGTCATTTTTTGTTCCATTGTCAACTTTTCCAGGGGGAAATTTCGTCCACAGTCCGACGCTGATGCAATGGACGCGATGAGTTTTTGAAGCTGGTAATTGCTTCCATTGAATTCGGCTTCTAGTTTCAACTTATCGGTCATCATGTGAAATGAAACCTTCGTGTCAAAATAAGCGTTGAACACGTGAGGAAACTATCAGAAATTTCAAAAGTTTAACTGTTGCGAATCTGAGCAGATTCCTTTTTTCAGTATGAGCAGCTGATACTTATAATGGTAAAAGGTATACTTGGTCCTTAACCGGTATTTAAATATATCAGAACTCCATTATTCAAAATGCATATATTTTTCACTTGACCGTATGTTAACTTTGCGACTATACAGATGGCTTTTATTTGGCTATTTTTGGAACACAATAGTAGAAACTTTCGAGTGATTCCAAAGAATAAACCTAATGAGCATTGATGGCTTCTATTTTCACAAGAAATTATGAAACCTTCTCATGAATTCAGCAGCTTAGCTATAAATATGAATTCGTTGAAGTTATGAAACTTCTGAAAAAAATATGAAAATATTATTTTTGAAATTTACAAGCAGTTCCACGAAAAAAAAAATTTCCACGTAGTAATTCAGTGTGGAGTTCAGAATTCAAACCCAACTTGGTTCATAAATGATAAATATTTTGTAGAATCCATTAAGGTATTCAATAGCACCCTACGGCATGAACTCGAACATCTAAGTATATTTCCCATGGGTTAGGGGAGGAGAACTAAAACTACTAATTTACGTTATCTTGCGGCATTTGCATTATCCGTGCTCATCCCTAATATGCTGGTTTCTTGGAGTGAGAACGTGATTCATTCATTGGTTCGAATTATTTGCGGGATGTCTCATTCTGGGTCAACTCTCCAGAATAAAGATCCATTCAATGTTTCATCAAATAGATGAAGAGCGGTTCTGTGAGAATCTAGTAGAATATTTATGAAAGACAGTGGTCTCGGTAGTGTAGTGGTTAGCATATCCGCCTTAAACGTTTTGAATTTGAATTTGAATTTGAATTTGAATTTGAATATCCGCCTATCAAGCGGAAGACCGGGGTTCGAATCCTCGCCGGACCACCGCTGGGTAATCGCACGTTAAAAGCTAAGGCCTCGTTGATCCATTGCTCGCACAAGTTTCGACTTCTGAGGGTTAACGAAAACGCACAAATTTTGAACAACAACAATTTTTTTGATGGGAAATTGAAATCTGTTTTGGTAACAGACTGATTATTGTAAGATTGTAACTTGATTCGTGTAATATGTCGAATGAAAATGTTATCGGGTATGATTGCACGAGTGCATAAAAATTAAGGACGAGGACTCTTTTACAAAAAAGGAAAATAACCGAATGCAATTTGTATGAGATATCACGCTTGAATGCAAAATTATCTGGTCATTTTTATGCACGAATGTAATTCATTGTAATATTTTACGAATAAAGAAATTCTCAAGGAAATGTTATTTTTTGTTCATTTTTACCTTTCTCTATAGATTGTATGGAGCACTCACCAAAACGCGATATGTTTTTCTATTTTTGAAGTCTATCTGACATTTATTTGTGTTGTTTACTGACGTCTAGCGATACGGTTTCAAATGTGTTGTTATGGTGACTTGTTACAATGCAATTACCGCTGTAAGTTTTCGATAATTGCATTGCTCTTATGGGACATTTTATATATGAGGGAAATATTCATTTATATCGAATTGAAGTTGTATTACATTAGTCCCTCCATGAATCATTGTAATATATAACAGATTAGAACCCACAACCTCATCATATTTGTAAATCCACAACAATATGAAGAACTGAATAATTGATATTGGAACCTATACCTATTCTATCCCGGAAAGTTGGTGCGTTATTTGAAAACAGTTCATTTTGAATGAACTATATCTTATTAGTCAACAACTTCAAGGGATCTAGTGTAACTCGAAGTCAATAAAAAAATACACAAACTGATATTTATAAAAATCCTTATCTTCGTTTTCGTTTCGGAAACCAAATCCGCTTCCCTTGTAAAAAAAATTTAGAAATATGTTACCTGATCTGAGATTTGACAGTATATTTCCATTCAAGGCTCACAATAGGGGTAGCGAGGTGCGATTCATATGGAATCAACTCATAGATATACAACTTTCCTCAGATACTGTGATTAAAGCAGATTCCTTCAATTTTTGTTCTGTTTTTGTCTCTGCTCTCCCTTGCCATCATTTAAGTGTCTTTCGATTCTAGTGTGTGATCTTCATCGGCAGTAAGAATGTGTTATGGCAAATCTCAGGTCTTTAACATATTTTCCAAATCTAGCATCGAAGAAGAATATTTGTGAAATAATTCTGAGAACTAAAACGGATTTGGTTTCCGAAACATCGACAAAGATAGATATTTGAGTCATACGAAAACTTGCTGTCTAATAAGATTCAGTTCGTTCAAAATGGACAGTTTTTAATCAATTCAGCAATCATTCTAAGTGGATTAGAAGTATGTCCATCCACACTTAAATATATTTCAATATTGATTTTGATATTTTTGTCAGATTGTTGAAGATACGAAAAAAAAATTCATTCACCACAAAATAATAATTTCCAAATAGAAATTTACATATTGAAAACAGAACATGCCAAATGTGTAACACAAATTCAAAAATCACTTCCCTGAAAATTTTACTTTCTCAATATTGAAATGTATACACGTATATTTCTGATATCGTGATTGAGTTTGAGATAAATTTGTCTACTATATCCAACAGTAAGGAAAAAAAATGTTTTTTCGGCTGCAGATACCACTGAAAAAATATAATAGTAGTATCACGACGGGCGCTCATAAAATGTGAAGTTTGGCCTTCATTTGGTAACTATTCGTTGTGGCTCCATCAATTTGTGTACATAGTAAAAGTAAAAAGTCGATGGAAATTGTGCATTTGTTTGTGCATTGACGTTATTTTTTTATTTATTCACGTTTATCAATTCTTTTTAGTTTTTTTTTTAAATCTTGTTTTTCCAATAATTTCAATTTTTTCTAAATCAAATTGATGATTGCGTGTGCGATTATATTTTCTTCAATTTTGTCGTCTGATACTCCGTCTGTGTTTATCTACTCTTGATTTCAGATATCGTCTTTAATTTTCTGGAAGGTGTTTTAATTTCTGTAGGTTACGCTCAAGTATAACAATAATAATAAGTTTATTTAACTATAAAGCTTCTGAATACAATTATTTTATAACATGGAATGTAAAATATTGATTATGAACATTAAAAATACAATGGAATATATTATTTTCACAAGTACACTCTGTATGAAATTCAATAAAATCAATCGATAAATGTAAAAATCATCATTTCAGTCTATGATATTTATTCTGGAGACGAAAAATCCAAATTTTTCAGAAGTCAATGTTCGTTTTGACAAAATTTGTACACATTTTTCGAAAATTTGTTAAACTTCCACAATTTTTCATTTCTATCGGCAATTCATTGAAAGTTTTCAAGCCTTTATAAAATAGTTGATTTTGTCCAAAATTTGTATTATACCTTTTCAATTTGATATCATTGGAATTCCTTGTATTATAATTTGTGTTGTAGCTAGTGA
This sequence comes from Zygogramma bicolorata, assembly GCA_032362365.1. Classification (NCBI taxonomy): domain Eukaryota; kingdom Metazoa; phylum Arthropoda; class Insecta; order Coleoptera; family Chrysomelidae; genus Zygogramma; species Zygogramma bicolorata. The sequence continues at coordinate 72,570 of JAVJAQ010005943.1, forward strand.
GTTCCAAGTTGTTTTTCAGGTATTTTGGAAGCGTGTTAAAATTTCAAGGGACTCATGCATCCATAATACTTTGGTATAGATATGTTTATTTAAAACTACTCTCAAAGCCCTGTTCTGTAATTCCTGTAAAATTTCCATCTGAGTTTTATTCAGAGTGAATAATATTGTTGAACAATATTGAAAATGGGGTTCTATTATAGATCTAAATATTTTGAATTTTGTTTCATTTGTTAGGTGTTTTCCAATTCTTGATGATAATCCAGTTTTTCTAGCTATTTTTCCTGAAATATATGTGAGATGCTCATCAAAATTTAGTGAATTATCTAACAATACACCTAGAACAATTTCAATTTTTTCATTGTCAATAAAAAGAAATCTTGAATTTTGTACTGGTCTATTTGAAAGTAGCATGAATTTTGATTTACCTGGGTTCAGTTTATTGAAATTCAACCAGTTTTCCATATATTCAACATCTTTCTCTAAAGAATTTATTATTTCATCTATTGATTTTCCAGTAACATATATTAAGGTGTCATCAGAAAGAATTGTACTTGACAATTTTTGATTACTTTATTAATATCATTAATATATAAAATGAATAATAGTATGTATTATTTTTAAGCACCACCTGGAGTTCCCAGAAGAGGAGGGTCCCAAATAGCAGATCTGATAATGAGAGTCTCACATCTAATCGATTCACCTTCTCAGCTGCTGATTCGTTTTCGGATCATAGCAACACTTTTTCTGTCTGGCTTTATGCAGTAGGCAACTGATGGTTGCCAAGAAACTGATTTCAGTAGGAGTGAACCACGACCCGGTTTCACTGGGGATTTTCTGGGTTCCCCTATAGTTGAAATAGATAAAGCGCTATCGAAAAAAACAGTTGGTCACCCCAGACTCAGAGCGCTAAGGCACTGGAGAACTTCAGCCATTCCTCACTCGAACAAGGATCTGTTTTCTAGGTACCCTGACAAAAGTGTTTGGATGGAGGAAACATAAATTACATGGTAAAACCAATCTGGGACGTGAAAATATATGATATAATTTTGTGTTTACCGACCAACTGTAATAATGAATCAACTATGAAAAAAACTTCATGAAATTGATTATTGCAGTTTCAGTTGAACTCTTCTCGCCGAAGTTAACGACACGAATCCTGAGCGATTAGGTACGGTGCGATGGTGGCGAAAGGCAAACACATCAAAGCTGACAGCCACATCGCATTCAAAATTGTTTTCCTGCAAACTCAACGCAATTACATCTCCTAATAAACGGTCACGACGACGTTGTAATCCGGGCGAGGATATTAAATGCATTAGTACGTTCAAACTGTCGGAGCGTTATGTGTCAAAGGAGTATTATGATCAATAGCAAACGGATTACGGCGTATTACTTTTGTGGGGTAGTTTCGTCGAATAAAGAGGGGTAACAATTCGTGAGAGCAGGTGTTACGGAAGAGGTGAGAAGTATATTTGGACTCCAGTTGTTTCCAACATAGGCGTGGTCTCAAGGAATTGGGAATGTTTCCACAATTTTCCCTATCAGAAATGACTTGAAAATGTTGTAGATGTGAGATTGAGCAGATTTGAGATTGCAAACTGAGTACTCTTTGTCAAACTGTCTAAGCGTATTATGATCAATAGTAAATGGATTACTTTGGAGATGTTGTTAGTAGATGACCAACGCCGCTTTGGCCTCATAAGGCCTTTTTGGCTCAGCTGTATTATGAGGGTACATAGTGTTAATTGGGGTGTGTGGGGTTGCGAGGCATCGTTGCAGAGTGGGGCCGTGTGGTTGGACGCCATTGTGGCATCGTGGGCGGGGGGCGCGACCTACGTGGGCCGGGGCGCGACCTACGTGGGCCGTACCTCGCTGCGGGTTCTAGGCTGGCTGTGGTTGTAGGCGGCTGGCTGTAATTGGTCGTAGGCGGCTGGCAGTTATTGGTCGAGGGCTCTGTGTTTATGAAAATGGCTGCTTGGCGTCAGTTATTGGTTGAGGGCTCTGTCTGAAAATGGCGTCAATTTTGGGGACCCTAAGTGTAAAAAATTGCCGAAACCTGGAGTCGAACCGAGGGTCTTTAGATTTTCAGTCTAACGCTCTTGCCACTGAGCTATTTCGGCTATGTAAATGAAACAAGTATATAAACAAATATTTTATTTAGAAAACGGTGTGATCACATTGGGAAAGCCAAAATCATGCGAATCTTGTATCAAATATGGTTTTTCGATGCATTTCATCCAAAATTGGTTCAATCGATCGGGATAATTGTGTAATACGTCTCTGAAAACGCATTCGGTCGATCGGAAAATTCTCCCAAAATTTGCTTCTTGATTGTCTGTATGCAAATTGCCAAACATACAAGTAGTGCACTTGATTATCCTCGCTGAACCTCACCCTCTTCATATTGCGGCACTTTGAACTTCAATAGATATTTGAGTATAAATTTGAAAATTTGCATCAACGATACACTTGTAATAAAGTATAGTAGTCCTGCAATCGTTTTTATATCAGATTCGAGACACAGCTTGGCAGGTTGTTGTTCAATTTTCTTCCAATCAGGTAAGTCTCCAAAACTGCGGTCTTCAAAAACAAGTCTCAGCTTGTAAGAATTGGAATGGGCAGGTATTTCGGCACTCAAAACATGCAGATGACCTTCATTCAGTGCAGTCGGAATCATTGGCATCCAATTTGAAGGCCACGTTTCGTTTCTATATCCACTCGCATTTTCAAAAGTAACAAACACTTTGGTCACTTTATCCGGCGGATTGATGTACAGAATATTGGAAAAGACTGCAGACAAGATTATATAATTTGATCTTAACACTGCCATTGCATACAAACAACTGAGGACCCAATCAACTCACTCATACATTTAAACAACTATATGACTCAAATATTTATTTGGAAATAGTTACAGGTGTTATTCTACGTGTAGGTTTTCTATTGAATTTACATCTATTTAAATTGAAAAATACATCGTTCCAAACTGCTGCCAACGGTGATCTGAGCTTCTTGAATTGTTCCACTGAAGATGAAATTTCAGGATCGACTACCATACCATTTGCTGCGTTATCCACTTCCATATTTTGAAACAGTGTATCAGACTACAGCGCACTTTTTGACCTCTATGATTCATACACAGAGGTTTCTCAAAGGAAAAAACTGGTGGCTGAGTGGTTGTAGCTTGCTCAGTATGAAATTTTTCCAAATTAACAATGTGTGGTGGTTGTGATGTGTATTGGGCAAAGTAATTTTGGAGAATGTCGAATTTTTGATGTCCCTTCACGTATATCACATCAGCATCATCCAACGTTTGCCAAATAATATTCAAATCACAGTAGTCGACGAAACCATCGGAATATCGCAAGCCGTGCACGTTCTGCTCAACATATCTCACTTGACGTTTCTCTCCAGCAGAAAGTGAACTATATGGCTTCGGAGGCTTCAGCAAAAAATGATTCGTCTGTGCGCCATCGGTTATGGAAATTTCTTTGGGGTAAAACACACCACTCAAATCAAAACCTTGAATGTCTACTGCTACAACCTTCATCTTCAGAGTCTTTCATACAACTGATCGTAACCTCTCAGATCTCTTCAAGATAAATGTCTAACTATCTCACTCAATGGTAAATTTTCTATAACACAATCGTGAATGATGATACAGTAGGCGCGTGTGTTAGCTGGGAACCCTTTTTTAGCTTCAATATCGAGCTTCACATCCACGGTGCTCGACTTCATGAATTCCGCCCTTTTGGAAACATCTATCACGAAAATGGCTCGATTTTTGAATGTTATGTAATCGAGTAATGGTTGTTTTCTCGGAGTGTTCATGTAGCTGGAGTAGAAGTCTGTGTAGGTGCGATGTGCCTCAACGAAATCGCTTTTTTCAAAATCCAATCTCATTCGCTCGTGCGGGTAGATGTCACTGTTCAATGTCAATCTGATGTCCATTATATCAATATTATCAAAGTATGTGGGATCTTTATGCAAGTTGTCCACACGGCCTGTTTGGAATACTGTGATGATATATCGAGGGCTCTCCATGGCAGAAGCAGTTTTGACAGCCCAAATTTCTTTCGTTGATCCCTCAGTCAATGCTGGTAGTTCGTGAAGTTCCCATTTTCGAAAGGGTATCATTATAGGTGTATCAGCTTTGATGGATTGCAATAGGCTCAAACGAATTTCATCATTAGGGAAAATGTGTTTCACTTTCAATTCGATGCCATCGATTTTCAATTGGGCAGTAGTCTTTCCAGGTGCATTGGCAGCATCTTTGATGAATATGCTGTTGTTATCGTTGCGTGCACGAACCAAACGTAGAGACTGTTTACCGCATGTAGCGGAAGTATAATCATTGAAAATGCCCAAAAGGTGTTTCAGTGGAATGTGAAAGGTGAAAAATCCATCAGCATCATTTCGTAGAGATCCATTGGGATAATTCCATCCAGATGTACACATGTGGCTGGTATCGTCTGCACTATAACACAAGTATCCTCTGAGTGTACTCACTATTCCAGGATTACGAACTGTATCCAATTCTTTACCATTGAGTTCGTATGAGATAGAGTCGAAAAAGAAAGCTGGTGCATTATTGACAAAATTAACAGTTCCATCTCCAGCAGTTTTTTTCATTGTTCCTCTGATACTTATCACAGCATCGTACATGAGTAACCATGTTTCACTTTGTTGAATGGAAATTTCAACAATATCATTATTCTCGAAGGATTTCACATATGGGTAATGAGTTCTAGTTTCCAAACGTTGGATGGATTCGTCGAATTGAGGTCGGCGGTAGATGTCGAACACGTGTCGAGACAACATTGTAACCCAATGATTGCAGAAATCGCTGATTTGTAGCAGAAAGTTTGGAAGTGACCGACCTGTTGGAGGGCTTCTTCACTACTGATGGTGTGGATGTGTTGTGATTGAATATATCATCAAAAACCAAACCCATCTCAAAGTTTCTTCAGGACCAATCTTATGACATTAAGTTCACCTCTGAAATCCACCGGAGCGAAATCTTGATCGAGAATGTGTACTGTAATATTGTTTATTTCACCTTTGCTCGACACAGGTAGATAGATCAAATTCAGTGGAACTTCGTCGATGGCAAAACCGGGATCGTCTCTGGGTGCAAATTCGTAGATGGTATGTGAAGGTCGTCCGTTGAAATATGCACCTGCAGTTATATTACAATCCAGGTGAATTGTTCGAACTTTAACAATTTTCACTGGTAGATCAGACTTATGAACTTGACCAGGTTCCAGCAATCTCTCTGAAAATCCCAGTAATTTTCCAATGCAGTCCGCAGGTCGAAAATCAATGGTATGTACTTTGCTGTATATTTCACACTCTAGAGTATTGAGATTGGCTTTCAGAGAAAATACTTTATCAGTTATATCTTCTTCCTGTTCGTCGGTTTTCTTCCTTTTGATATCCTGGGGTTTTTCTATGAATTTCGTTAGGAATTTGGCAATGTTAGTGATTTCGTAGGAACCAATGGGAATATTGATGATTTCTCTCTTGGTCTTATCAGCGTTCTTGAAATAGTAGAACTTTCTATTACCCTCCTCTATGTTTGGGATGCTGTTGTACGAATGGAAACCAATCAAAGCCAAACCGTATTCAGCGTCAGGGTCCAAGGGAATCGGGTTGGTGAAGTCACTGCTAGCCGTGGAAGTATGACTTGTCAGCGTGACAATCAGAGACATGACTGAACCTCAACCAGTGCTACACACTAGTTTTATAGAGGAATTCCAAGCACAAATGCCCACAATTTGTCTCATTGAAATTTTGATAGCGATCATTGTTGTATGAAATTTTGACATTGCCCAGATATTTCACCAATTCCACAGGTGGTTTCAAATGACCGAAACTGTCGAAATATTCCACCTTATTGCCATGTTTGCAGTAAGCTACCCAATGAGTTCCTTTGTTTTTTTGCAGATCCAAATTAACGATGGCACATTCTTTGGCTGCTGGTGTGGAGTGTGCGAGTTGATCACGCATGAAGACTCCCTTGAAATGAGGAATTTTCAATTGTTTTGCATATCGCTTCAACTCCACATCGAAAAGGGCTCTATTGGGTAGCTTCAACGGGAGTTTTTTTGTTTTCGAAGGAAAATTCCATAGCCGCGACGACTTTTCCTCAAAAATAATCCTGACCCCTGTTTTCCTATCTCTTCCATTGCTTTGTTGTGCCGTTGATCTTCTTCAAGTTTTTTCTTTGCGTTCTTGGCATCAATCACAGTTTTGGCAACTCCTGCAGCACCACCAGCCAAACCACCTAGGGCACTAAGGGCAGCAAATATTGGTATCAAAGGTAGAATACCACCACTTTTCCCTTCAATTGGTATAATTCGAGGTACTCGAACCTTCTGACGACCACCAATACTGTTGATGTGATTTCGTGCTGTACGCATAGCCAAAATTGAAGCTTTTCTCAAATTATTCTCACTCATATCAGACAGTTGATGAGGTTGCAATTGTTTTCGCAATGATGAGGAAATTTTCTGCACAATATTCTTTTTGAATGATGGCTTCTTCACACCCATACCGAGTTTGCGTTTGGTCTTCATGGCAGTAGTTACGAACCAAGAGGCTGCTTTCTCTCCCAAACTAGCGTCCTTCGATTTGAATCGCTCCCAAGCACTGTTCTCCAACTCCAAATCAGCCTTATGACGATCTTCCAAGGACTTGTTTTGAGAGTAGGCTATGTCGTGGAGGCGGCAGGCAGAATCTAGACCATTTATGCCCTTTTGACCAAGAGCTAACCTCTTCTGCAGTTGTGTTCCAGGTCCGCAGTATTGATATCCAGGCAAGTGTAATTCGAATGGAAGTTTATTGATTAGAGTGTTCACAATACCACCACCTTGCCGTTCGAAGGTTAGCATTATACTGACAAATGTGCTCAGAGTAACTGTGTATAAAGAGATTCAGTCCCAGAGGACGGTTGAATCTGAAAGCATTAGTCGCGTTCAACGAAGCGTTAGTCGCATTTAACGAAGCGTCAGTCGCATTTAACGAAGCGTTAATCGCAGTTAACGAAGCGTTTAACGAAGCGTTAGTTGCATTTAACGAAGCGTTAGTCGCAGTTAACGAAGCGTTAGTTGCATTTAACGAAGCGTTAGTCGGAGTTAACGAAGCGTTAGTCGGAGTTAACGAAGCGTTTAACGAAGCGTTAGTCGCATTCAACGAAGCGTCAGTCGCATTTAACGAAGCGTTAGATGCTTTTTCCACAGTTTAATGTGAGCCGTCATGAAGGTTACCCAGCAAAAATGTGCACTTCCTATTGAAAACTTGGATTTTGTGAAAGTGTCGAAAAATAGCAAACATGGTGTACTATTACCCGATTCTTTCCGAGCTATATTTTGCGGCCCAAGTGGATGTGGCAAGACCAATGCCATGCTGAGTTTGTTATTCAATCCGAATGGCGCTAAATTCAAAAATGTCTACGTCTACTCGAAATCATTGTACCAGCCCAAATATCAGCTACTTCAAGATGTGTTAGCAAAGGTGAAAGGTATGGGTTACTTCCCCTTCAAAGATAACGATGAAATAATCGACCCGGCTAAAGCTCGAGAACATTCCATATTCATTTTCGACGATGTGGCTTGCGATAAACAAAATAAAATTCGAGAATATTATGCAATGTGTCGGCATAAGTCAATCGATGCTGCCTACCTCTGCCAAACCTATTCGAAAATACCAAAACAATTGATTAGAGACAACTGTAATGTAATTGTATTATTCAAGCAGGATGACATGAATTTGAAACACGTTTTTGATGAACATGTCTCACCTGACTTCACCTACGACGAATTCAAGACAATGTGCTCGAAATGTTGGAACGAAAAATTTGGCACTTTGGTCATTGTCAAGGATTTCGATAGGAACAATGGCAGATATCGCATGGGATTTGACAAATTTATAAGAGTGTGATGCTGAAGTGATTCCTCAGTAGGCATCATGCCATCGACAAGTATAGATGATCAAATTGCTGATGCTGAACGTAAATCAAAAATAAATCAGTTAGCAAAAGGAGTGCGAAGGAAATACTTGGCACTGAAATTGGGCAAGTCTGAAGAAGATGAAGCTATTCAAAAATTATTCCAACCCATAACTGAACCGCTGAAACAAATTGCTGCTCACTCAGCACCCAAACGAAAATTGAAACCACCCCCACTGAGACCGTTCAAATCGAAATATGTCAAACAATTGATAAAAACAGAACCTGAAAAAGTGGAAGAAACGCAGCAGCATTCAGAACCCACCAAATTTCTACAGCTGGAAGAGGTTGCTACTGCGGATGCTGAAGAAGAAGAAGATGAAGATGAGGTATTCGATAGTTTGGAATCAAATCAAAAGATTCCGGAGGATGTATTGAATGATTATCTAGAACAATATCCAACAATGTCACGGGAATATATCATGGAATATTTGGGTAAAAGTGAGCAGATTGATATGGTTTACGGCCCTATATACGACTTTGTTTCTTCAAAATGGTTCCTAGGGGGAAAGGAAATTGATTTTCGCGAAGGAAAAATCATAACAGAAGGATATAATTTCAAAGAAACACCAGGTCTGTATCAATTGCTATTTTATGATTACCCCAAAAAATATGAGAAGGAAGATTTGGAAAACTATAAAAGGATTTTGGAGTTGACAACACCTCATCTGAATAGTCTTGGACGTATGAAGGGTACTATCAAAAATAAATACAAGCATATCATCAGACCTCTCTTCCGACACCACACTACTGGGAGTGGCATTCCAATCGATAGTTTGACATTCAACGAAAAACCAGTTGAATATGTGTATTGGGATGATGTTAATGAGCTGGTCGACAGGTTGAGACTTCTCACTGCATCTGAATCGGCAGGTAATACTTCTGTACATAATGAGATCGTGGCAATTATTGAAGAATTGAAGGAGGCTGGCATTATTCAATAAATTCAAATATTCCACCTGTACTGCATCAGTCTCATTATGAGTATCAACAAGTTCGGTTACTCTGCCAAATCGGCATCTGATGAAGAGCCGCAAGGATCTTGTGATTGTTCAGGTATAACCCTCAATTATACTCACGATGGAAATATTGATGCAGATTTTTTGAAAATAAGCCATGTGAAGATGCCAACAGATGCTGACGATGTGGCCAATAAGAAATATGTGGATAACTCTACGAATAACTTGCTCGAACAAATCACACGAGAATCTTTGGAAAGGGGGAAACTTGCCTCACTTTGTGCACAGCGAAAACAAGATATAGTAAATGCTATGAATTTGAGAAGTAAAAATATTCGAGAAGCCATGTTACTTATCGATAAACGAATCGCAAATACCGATGAACAACTTGCTGATTTCAAGATGAAAACTACATCCCAAATGGATAATCTACAGAACGATTCAGTTGAAAATATGAAAAATATTCAAACTGCCATGGTACAACATACAAATGACATCGACAAATTAACTGATGAACAAACCACCGTGAGTACTTATGTAAAAACTATTGCAGAACAACACAATAAAGGTTATACTCAGATTGAGGAAGTATTGACTAAACATGAAAAGGATATCATCTCAATGAAAAAGGATACAACTTTATTGGCTGATGATACACATTCGAAACTTACGGCTGCCATACTTCAACATAACGCTGATATTACCAAAATAAATTCAGATATACTTGAGGTAAAAGCTACCATCGATGCCTTGGTCGAATCGCAAAAAGACCGTTTGATCACGCCGAAGCCAAAATAAATTCGCAGTATAGTATGTGCCATCGGAATGGAAGGACATTCAAAAGAGAAAATTCAGTTGGTGAATGAGTTACATCGGCCTGCTCGCAAAAACTTTCCACGGCGCCGAACTATAATTAAGGGGTTGGATGACTTGTGGCAAATGGACCTTGCTGATCTTCAAAATTACGCCAAAGTCAATCGAAACTACAAGTACATTTTGGTTGTCATCGATACCTTTTCCAAATACCTGTGGGCTGAGCCGATCAAAAGTAAAAATGCTGCAGACGTCGCCAATGCAATGACCGAAATTTTTAAAAGGAGTGGGGGTCGATGTCCCAAAAATCTACAGTCAGATTTGGGCAAAGAGTTCTACAATTCAACGTTCCAAAATTTAATGAAGAAACACAACATCAATCATTATAGTACTTATACTGTGAAAAAAGCAGCTATTGCCGAACGTGTGATTCGAACTTTGAAAGAGAAACTCTTCAAACACTTCAGTTTGAATGGCTCCTACAAATGGTTGGATATTCTACCTCAACTCGTTCAGAATTACAACAATCGCAAACATCGCACCATCAACATGAAACCCTCGGATGTTACGAAAGACAATGAAAAGCACGTTCTCAATACTGCCTATAATTTCATCAAAATTGCTACTGGACGAAAAAAATTCCAAGTCGGTGATATGGTTCGAATTTCCAAGGCCAAACATATTTTCGAGAAAGGTTATATGCCCAATTGGACGTGTGAGATATTCCGCGTAGCAAAGGTCAAAATTACCAACCCCATTACCTACTTGTTGGAAGATCTGGAGGGGCGTCCAATCAGTGGTGCTTTTTACGAAGAGGAATTACAAAAATCAAAAAATCCCGATGTGTATTTAGTGGAAAAAGTCCTTAGGAAGAAGGGAAATAAGGTCTATGTGAAATGGCTGGGTTTGGACAAATCACATAACAGTTGGATTGATGCGTCAAATCGTTTGTAAAAAACAAGCACAAATATTCAGTTACATGAGGGCCTTTCAAACCAATAGCCGGATGTGCACTCGATGGTATAAATTCATTTTGATTTGATGAATTATGATCAGTCTCCAGCAATCATGTCTGAAGAGCGTAGTGAGTCACCAACTTCTGATTACGCGTCCGACCACTTTGACTATGATGCCGAATTGGAACGTGTCTGCCGAATTTACCAAGAAGCCATCAAATGTGAACGTTTCTATATACTCAACTCAGTGTTCAACTTTGGTGCAAATTTATTCAACTTGCATTGTGGCCTTAGTCCTGCACGAGGCTTCGAACCAGCTGTCAAGATGGTGTATTCGCTGAACGCTGATTGTCAAATGTCCTTCAATATCTACGAATGGGGCGTATTCATCGGTTTGCTGAGCAAATTATCGCCTGCTGCGACCATGACCCTAGATTGCGGTGACTCCATCCACATTACTTTGAAGTGCAGTGAAGATATAAAATTATATGTTATATCCAAAGACATTGAAATGTTTCATTTGTTGGAGAGTGATGTATATGAAATTTTGCAATTAGACCGTCTAATTACCAAAAAATTTAGTATGTTGTCAAATATGAAATTCTCCGAATATTACCATAATTTTTTGCAAACAGCTGCCAAAATTTCCAAACAATGTACTTCAGATTCAGAAAGTATTATATATGCCTTATGTGATTTATGTACTAGTTGTGAAAGCTATTGTATGCGTGAATGTATGTATTTTATTAGAGATAAAGTTTCAATTGATTTTGATAGGAAAAAATTTGAATAAATATATTAGAGGACATCTTGCGTTTCATTTCAGTTGTGTACTTCAAACAGTATGGAGGTGGAAGCTAGAATGCAAGTGAATTTCAACACCTATGTCGATAGACTCGAAACTTTTCGTGATTGTAAGTCTGAATTCCCGAAAGATAAACTTGCTGATGCTGGATTCATTTATACTGGTAGAGATGATGTAGTTGTGTGCCCAAAATGTCACATTGAAGGATTTAGATGGGAGGTTGGAGATGACCCTCTGATGGATCATTTCAGATGGCAGCCTGATTGCACATTTTTCGATGAGGAGGGGGAGTATGTCAGACGAAAAAGACGCCCCGTGTATAAAGATAAGGTTAATTTTGATGCCCGATTGAAGACATTCGATGACTGGCCTGTATGTATTCAACAAAAACCACATGACCTAGCTGAGGCAGGATTCTTCTATACCGGCAGAAGTGATCGAGTAAAGTGCTTCTACTGCGGACTTGAGGTGAAAGAGTGGATGCCTGAAGATGAAATTTGGACTCAACATCAAATCTACCATGATGAATGTGAATTTTGGAAACTCAAAAATCCAAATTTTGAACTCAAAAACCTTCAATCTTCACCAACACATTATACTTGTAAAATTTGTTTAGAAAATGACATGAATGTTGTGTTTATGCCTTGTAAACACTTGGCTTGTTGTGTAGATTGTTCTATTGAATGTGAAACTTGTCCAATATGTAGGGCTTCCATTGCATCTTTTTTGAGAATTTTTGTGTCATAAATCCATCACTGTTCAACAATATACATTTCATGAACTTTCATTTCATCCCCTCGAAAGGAATATGGTGCCAGATCAACTCGGAAAGGATACGATTGTCGACGAATCTGCAATTAGCGTTCTGTGCCAGATCAACTCGGAAAGGATAGGATTGTCGACGAATCTGCAATTAGCGTTCTGTGTCAGATCAACTCGGAAAGGATAGGATTGTCGACGAATCTGCAATTAGCGTTCTGTGTCAGATCAACTCGGAAAGGATACGATTGTCGACGAATCTGCAATTAGCGTTCTGTGTCAGATCAACTCGGAAAGGATAGGATTGTCGACGAATCTGCAATTAGCGTTCTGTGTCAGATCAACTCGGAAAGGATACGATTGTCGACGAATCTGCAATTAGCGTTCTGTGTCAGATCAACTCGGAAAGGATAGGATTGTCGACGAATCTGCAATTAGCGTTCTGTGTCAGATCAACTCGGAAAGGATACGATTGTCGACGAATCTGCAATTAGCGTTCTGTGTCAGATCAACTCGGAAAGGATAGGATTGTCGACGAATCTGCAATTAGCGTTCTGTGTCAGATCAACTCGGAAAGGATACGATTGTCGACGAATCTGCAATTAGCGTTCTGTGTCAGATCAACTCGGAAAGGATAGGATTGTCGACGAATCTGCAATTTAGCGTTCTGTGCCAGATCAACTCGGAAAGGATACGATTGTCGACGAATCTGCAATTAGCGTTCTGTGTCAGATCAACTCGGAAAGGATACGATTGTCGACGAATCTGCAATTAGCGTTCTGTGTCAGATCAACTCGGAAAGGATACGATTGTCGACGAATCTGCAATTAGCGTTCTGTGTCAGATCAACTCGGAAAGGATAGGATTGTCGACGAATCTGCAATTTAGCGTTCTGTGCCAGATCAACTCGGAAAGGATACGATTGTCGACGAATCTGCAATTAGCGTTCTGTGTCAGATCAACTCGGAAAGGATACGATTGTCGACGAATTTCTGTGGTGACCTCCCGAAATCAATTAGTACTACATACGTGTGATGGAAATGTTTAGTTATTGATTTGCAGTCGAGCACTCAACAATGTCTCTTATGAAAGTAATTCGTGATTGTGATGTGACACAGTGGTCCCAAGGTTTGGTGAAAGTTGAATTGAAAGATATTTGTAGACAATTCAACATTGATATTGAACATGACCACCGTAATGCTTTCTTTTGGAATATCAATGTGACCAAACATGTGAAATTAACGGAGGATGTGTTGGATTGGCTTGGCTATTCTGGGACATATTCTCAGAAAAAGTGGGGTGTGACTCGATTATTGAAGAAAAATTCCCATATCGAATACAAGACAGCTAACGATGACTTGGACTCTCGAAAAAGTTATTATATTTTGGATGCCATAGATTTCGAAGGACTACTTATGCAGATGAGATCTTCGAAAGCCATCGAATTACGACAACTGTTTTCCCTAATGAAGTTCATCCTCATAAAGTATTGTGAGTATGAGAAATACTTCGAACAGCATCGAGCTGAATTTTTGAGTATTCAAAATTCGCAACTTCTCGACTCTGTCAATGATTTGAAGGAAATAATATCTATCGAGGCTCAGAAGGCAGAGTTAGATAGGAAAGCTGTGGAATTAGAACGTCAAAGAGCAGAAGCTAGTCGACAAAAACTCAACACCCAAATAGAACAGAATATTTCAATTTTGAGGGAAACAATTGCACCAAGATTGACTCCCCTCCCAATAAATGCCAGAAAACGCAGAAGTCTCGGTTTATATGAGGTAGAGCATGAGAAAGAATGGTATCTGATGAGACGTCAGGAAGATGGTTGGCATGATGCTGAGAAACGTCTTAAAAGAAGAGGTATGGTTCCATTGAAGAAATGGGCAAACGTCTCGCACCCTATCGATTTCAGTAACGCTATTAAACATCATTTGCAAAAAGAACATTTATTCAATACCTTTGGTAACAAGATTCGAGTGCGAAAAGAAGAGGATCAAATACCGAATGAATATATTGTGAAAATTGTTGATCAAACTCTACACAATGATAATACTGCACTTACACTTGCACAGAAAAATGAACTTATTATACAATAAAACATCAATTTACTGTTTTCGTTTTATTTTCACATACCATTTCCCATTTCAAATTTATTGATTTTTACTTCCAAACTTACAATCTTGTGTAAGGCCCAACCACTATCTCTCTCTTGAAATTCTGAGAGTTTGTTCGAAATAACATCAACAACGTGTTCGAGAAACCATTCCTTCAGATCAGTTCCCAAATCAATGATAACATTTTTTGAATGGAAATATTTGAACTCCTTGATTTGAGCAGTAACATTATTCTTGATGAATTCTCCGCAGAAGGTAGTGTTGACTTTCATTGCAGGCATTTGTCTCAAGAGTCTGCTAATTCTGTTCTTGAAAAGGGTGAAAGCGTCCTCGAAGAATGGAATGATGTCTTTGTGTTCAAAATTTATAATCACAGCTGTACGAATACGTCCATTGAATATTGATGTTACTTCCTCCCATTTGACTCGGTGAGATGTCTTCTCCGTTAATGCTCCACCCACAGTGTGTAAATTGCCAGATCTTTTCAATTGATTTCGAAAAGTTTTCAGGTGACCTGCATTACATTGAAGTTTCACTTGAATACCATGATTGACTTTTCCTTTTCGAATTGTTTTATTAACTTTTCTCAAATTTTTGTTAATTATTTTGACAAGTTCATTTGTGGATTCTTCCGAATTTTTCTCAAGTTCCGAAAGATTATTTTGACAAAATTTAACAAGTTCATCACTAGTACGAGCAGTTTCACACATGATCTGTATCAAGTCTTGAGCTCAACTAAACCGAAGAGTCAAATTGTTTCACATTTGTATAAGGGATGACTTACAACGAAAAGAATTTGGCTTTTTCGAAAAATGTGTATGTTCCCCACTATTTTCTGGATTTTTGGTGAGTAATGTCTTTTGGTAATATGATATTCTCAAAGTATAGAAAAAGTTGTTTAAAATGAGTACACGCAGCCGTCTGTAGGGTCCCAAATAACGGAGATAGCCTGTGAGGCCTTTTAGACATCGGAAATTGCCTAATTATGTTTCTTGACATTGAGACGAATCCACTGATACCGGTTTCATCGAAATCCGACGACCGGAAGTTGGAACCGGAAGTTGTCAAATTTGGACTCTCCTTGACGAATATATAATTTGTTTTGCTCCACGATGAATTTTAGCATAGCGGAAGTGATAATTTTTCGATGAAAAATGAAAATAATCGATATGCGCCTTGTGCCTTACAGCGGTTTTGAAAATTCCTCATTTCCGCAGATATCAAAATAATCACAAAACCAATATCTAACCAAATTGAATTATCACGGGAAATAATACACGAACAGGAAAACCATTATCTCAGGCAGATTATACTATCTCAGGAAACATTTCCGCTCAGAACACTCATCTTTCCAACCACACTGAGTTATCACAGGAAACAACATCCGAGCAGGAAAGCCACTATCTCAGACAGATAGCACTATCTCAGGAAGCATTTCCGCTCAAAACACTTATCACAAAACCCAAACTTCCCTTTGATTCAATAAAAATTCCCCATTAGATCATAATTCAAAACCATACCATATATGGTGTTGTTGTATTGCAACGCCCTCCCAGCTGAAATCCCCCTAACATCCAATGCATTCATACCCTCCCCTCATTTTTCTTTAACGTCCCGCAAAAGTATGGAGACTCAGTCATTTCACTCACTATTTTCGTCAAACATCATGAGTACTGCTGACGAGAACAGAGCAAAATTTTGGGAGTATATTTCCCAAAAAATAAATAGATATACTCCACCGCAACACCTGTGGACCTACTTGAATGAGAAGTGTGTGTATGAGGTATCAATTTAGTGCAAATATTCATTAATATTTTTTATAGTGGTTTGGATATTAGTGATCTACCTGATGATATCACAGTGCCACCTGAAATATGTGAGGAAATAGTCAGATCCCAAAAAAATCGTCCTGCGCCACTCAATCTAAACCTTTCGTAAGTAATATGCCTTCATTTATTTGTTAGATATTAACTTTATATTTTTGCACTAGATATGACCCTATGCTACTGTTCAATAATTCAATGTAAGTTTTGCAATTGGTTCCATTCAATTGTATAATTATTTTCTTTTCATTTAGAGTTAATATTATGCTACCAACACCTCATCCGCTCGTTACTCCAAACAATACTAAACGATGTGTAAATTGCTGTAAATTCTACTGTTTTTGTGAATGGAGTATAAAACGGCATAGTGGTATGCATGATCTATCGAATTGGCAATGTGATGAGCCAATGTTTACTTCACCTGTAAGTGTTTTCAATTGATAAACTTCAACATACAGTTCAAATACCCCTTCTCGAATCAATTAACATGCTCAGAGTTCAACCCTCCCCGAATATTCTGTACACTCTCTATTCTAAATATTTGTTTTTACTTACAGCTTGCCGGACAACAGACAACCACTCCCAACAGTCCCACCCATAACAACATTGATGAACACAACCAACAGCAGTTACAAATATTTCATGTTTCTTCTAGTTTTACTTAGTATTCAATATATATTCATAATAATTTTAATTATTCACATCTTTCACGCACTGTAATCCAATAATAAACGTATGCACATGATCTGTGTTTATTCACTGAAAGGCTGAAAACGATTCATATGCTTTGAAACATTCGTAATCAGTTCAAACCGCAGAATTATTATCTGACCGCTCGCACATATTTATGCATTTGAATGAAATATTACATATGCAGAGTGGATCAATTGGAATAATAGTACAGTAATTTTGACTATTATTTTTGGAAAAAATGTATACAGAGTGGAACAAAATTTTGAGGTTATGAAATATTTTAGGTTTTTAGTCAAAAAAGCATGATTTGATACCTGAAATGGTAGAGTAATTTTGACAATTATTTTTGGAAATTTGATCAATTTGTGGATCGAAATTTTGATAACTGATCCCCAGCAGAGACGTCATTTTCAGGGCCCCTCAACCAATAACTGGCTCCCAGCAGCCATTACACAGAGCCCTCGACCACAGCCAGCCTACAACCACAGCCAGCCTCCAATCGCAGCGAGGTACGGCCCACGTAGGTCGCGCCCCCCCGCCCACGATGCCACAATGGCGTCCAACCACACGGCCCCACTCTGCAACGATGCCTCGCAACCCCACACACCCCAATTAACACTATGTACCCTCATAATACAGCTGAGCCAAAAAGGCCTTATGAGGCCAAAGCGGCGTTGGTCATCTACTGTTGTTCTGTCGAATAAAGAGGAATGATGTTTCGTGAACGTAGGTGTTGTGGAAGAGTTCGACTGTCCCAAGCAAAAACACAGTAACTGACATTTTTCACAAATTTGAAATTATAGCGTAAGCGAACTTACTGTGTTTTGCTACGCATTTATGTATTTGAAAAATTATAATCTGTTCATAAATAGCGAAGTTATCACCTCGCTTTAACACAATAACTGTCCCAACTTCGATGGAGAACCAATGACAAAACACAGTCTATACAACTTCTCACGGAAAAACACAGTAAGTGCATGGCATTTACTGTCGTTGGGTTTATGTAATTACTGTGTTTGTGAATGGCCATAAAGGTAATTTTCTGACCAGTTCAGAATTATTTTCCCTCACTACAATTAGGTAACTGCAAAGTGTCCCGTGATTTCTATCATAAATCAATCAGTGTTCCATGATGAGCAAGACGATTATTAATTGCAGTATCACCCATGTAATTAGGCAGTTCCAAAATATCACGATCAATGATCGATTGAGGTTTATACATAATTCTCCATGGGGAACCAGAGGAATCAGTATTTATTGTTCACTTTTGCGAATGTTTCTCGTTTATTCATAAGAGTTAACAACTCTCTATATCTTTTATTGGAATTCATTCCAATAAAATTTCAGTAATAATCTCCATTTGTCAGAATATTATTATTACCACGGCAAAGACGTTTGAATAAAATCGTATTCAATTTAAAGAAATTCCATTTCACATTCAAGAACAGAATAATATCACATGGTAATTTTTTTCCAAATGCTACATGAATTATAACTTTTGAAAATATAGTAACAAAGTTGAAGCAGTTACTGTGTTTTTTTATGGACTCGTCAAAAGGAAGCATTCAGCTGTTTTAAAAAATGTACCATACAAAACCATAAAGCATGTTGCAATATCGACTCTAATTGAATTATTGAATTTTTTCAAATTGCATAATGATAACTAAGGTCCAACTGGCACTTTCTACGAGTACCGTGAGCGACTCTTAATAAATGGAGTAAGGCTATGAAATTATATTAAAAATGCCTTTTTCTCAATTTTCACTGAAATGAAATTACTGTGTTCTTGCTTTGGACAGATGAGTTCAGCGGTATATGACCTCCAGTTGTTTCTAACATAGGCGTGGTCTCAAAGGATGTACAATGTTTCCACTCTTCTCCTTGTCCTAAATGACTTAGTAATGTTGTAGATGTGGAATTAAAGAGATTCAAGACTCCAAGCTGAGTACTTGGGGTCAAACTGTCAGAGCGTATTGTAATCAATGGCAAACTAATTACAGCTCATTACTTTGAATGTGTTGTTCTGTCAAACATAGAGAAATGAAATTTCGTGAACGCAGGTGTTGTGGAAGAATTCAGAGGTATGTATGACTTCCATTTGTTCCCAACAGAGGCGTAGTCTCAAGAAATAAGGAATGTCTTCACTATATTTTTTCACCGATGATGTGGATGTGGAATTGAAAGGATTTAAGATTGCCATCTGAGTACTTGGTGTCAAACTCTCAGGGCGTATTATGATCAATAGAATTACAGCGTATTACTTTGGTTGGGTTGTTCTGTATAGAGGAATTATATTTCGTGAACGTATGTGTTGCGGACGAGCTCAGAAATATGCATGACCTCCAGTTGTTTCCAACATAGGCGTGGTCTCAAAGGATGGAGAATATTTCCACTATTTTCCTCATCAAGAATGTCATCAAAATGTTGCAGATGTATAATTGAAGAGATTCAAGATTACGATCTGAGGACTTGGTGTCAAACTGTCGGAACGTATTGCAATCAATAGCAGACGGATTACAGTGTATTGCTTTCGTGGAGTTGTTTTGTCACATATTGATTAATGACATTTCTTGATCGCAGGTGGATTACAGTGCATTGCTTTCGTGGAGTTGTTTTGTCACATATTGATTAATGACATGTCTTGATCGCAGGTGATGCAAAATGGGCTCAGAAGTATGTATGACCTACAGTTGTTTGAAACATAGGTGTGGTCTTGAAGAATGGGCAATGTTTCCACTATTTTCCTCATCATGAATGACATGGAAATGCTGAAGGTGTGAAATTGAAGATATGCAGGATTGCAATCTGAGTACTTGGTGTCACACTGTCAGAGCGAATTATAATCAATAGCAACGGATTACAGCGTGTTACTTTCATGGAGTTGTTTCGTCGAATATAGAGGTATGAAAATGCGTAAAGGCTGATATTGCAAAGCAGCTTAGAGGAATATATAATGTTTTCAACATAGGCGTGGTCTCAAAGAGTGAATAATGTTCCCAGTATTCTCCTTATTATGAATGACAGCAGATATCGAATTGAAGACATATTTTGGAATACGTTTGGTGAAGTTCATAGCCGGCAAAACATATAGGTTCTCGTCTTTAGTTATCATTAAAAGACGAATGCAGAATTATCAATACAATCGAAAGGTCGTGCGTATACTCAACTTGAATTCCGTATTATATAATTCCATTCCATTTTACTGACTCTTCAGATTTTTTATGCTGATCGTTACAAAGAACTACATGAGTTTCATGATGTGTCATAATGTATAAATCAGCATTTCATTATATCAATATATATATATATATATATATATATATATATATATATATATATATATATATATATATATTTGTGATGTATTCTCGACCGTACTAAACTAGATTTGGAAGTTCTCAGGTTTTTTATCTAGTATATATATATATATATATATATATATATATATATATATATATTCATATATTATCATATCATATCATTTGAATCAACAACAATATTACCAGTTATTGTCTGTTTTTCGATCCCACAAAACACTCCTACGATTTATTATCCTAATAACAGACTACTTTTCCATTTATTTGTATATTCAACTGTCTGTCCGATTTTGTCTGGTTACTTGAACCAAATCTTGAAGGTCGATAAGAAGACGGATATATTTTTAGTAATCCAGGTACAATTGCAGTGGTACAAAATCACTTCAAATGAAACCAGATTTCGTCATGACATTTGACGAATCTCAAGAACATACTTTCAAATAGAACTGGTTCTGGAATTTTGAAGTTCACTTCGAGCAAATAAACTCATCAAATATTCCAAAATAGCTTCAATTATTGTATGTTGGTTGAATAATGCTGTAATTTTAATGGAATATATGTTCGTTTAAATTCACGTACAAAACCGCAAAATATCAATTGAAATTGTAGCTAACTAGTATTTCGATAATTCAGTCGGGTTGAATTAATCAAATTTCAAATTATTCCAAGCATTGAAATGGAAAATTCCATTATTTCAGCGTTCGTCCACGATGTTATTGGTATTTTGACCAATCACAGGTTTTGATATGGAATGTTGTTGATGATTCTCAAACTAATGCGAAGTATTGCCTAGAGTTATCACGCCTTCGATGTCCCAATTCTGAGTTTTTGAAACAGGAACGAGTTTTTGACTCTCAATAAACCTCCATGAATTGCCAGCATCAAGTATCATGTATGTTCCTTCATTCAGCAAGTGCTAATGTGTCTAATAGGAATATTCTCATTCAAAACTGATGCCTACATGTTTCAATTTGTATCACGATGGATATTCGTTTTCTTACAAAAAAATATAGAAGATGCCTACGATCCTGGACAGCGCAAGTTCAACTGTTTTTGCATTTTCTGGAAATGATCGAGTTCAATAATTGTTATGAAAATATTGAACTGAAAAACACAGTTTGATCACGAGATTAAATTCGAAGTATCCACCGAAATACAAAGATATCAGTTGAATCATATCAGATAGTTTTCAACAGTATAACAAAGAATAACAGTCGCGAATATCAAAATTATGTGTAAAGGTTCCAGTGCATTTATATCAGTGAATTGGTATTTCCGCAATTATTTCAAGTTGTCATCGATGATATGCAACATGTTTGATTTTCTACATGATTCATTTACCCACCCAAGCCTGTTTGTCATTACCAGATATGTGGAGCTCTGTTTGAAGAGGGTCAATAGTCAGAATAGACCATCGAATCAAAAATAGTGGGAAAATGTTAACCGTTAGTGCTATGTAGAAATATCCCCTTTGATAAAATGGCACATGTAATGAACGATAATTTACTTCACAATGCGTTGGCGCCAGATGTTTCACGGCTGGGTACTGAATTAGGTACATCTTCGATTGAAGACTATATTGGGATATGAACTATTAAAAAAGTTTCATAATTTTTTGTCATGAAACTAATTCTTTGACATGACTGCGTTCAACTCGATACGTATCATGGTTACACATGGTGTGAGAAATATGTTGAGCACGCCTATGAGCAGTGAATTGCCAATGAGAATGATTCAATTCGTATGATTGAGGGGATAACGGTGTCAAACATCTCGGAAAGAGGTAATCAGGACTCATGGATAATAAGACAGTTAGTTATCATAGAGACTCAGAAGAGAACAGTGCTGGTTTTTTCTGTGACATTTGTGTGGTGTTAGTGGTGACAGTGTGGTGTTACGGTTATTGATCTCTATAAAAAGTTATACAGTTTCCGTCAGCTATTCAATCATTTTGTTATATTATATTCACATAACTTGGTTGTGAATATTTGTATTTCCAAATTTCTTAAATGTTAGTGATTTTATATCATACACATGTCATTTTTATCGACTGTAGACTTATTTAGATGTTATTATGCTCCTCAGTATGTAATATGCTATTTTTATCAAAACTAGATTATTTGTATCTCCCTATTTTATTCCCTACGCTCAGACTTGTAGGTTACCCATTTATCACCCTCCCCTTATTTTTTACTGCACTGTATCATATTTATTTACAATAATGTAAAACAAGAGGCAAATAAATGAATTATTATCACGAAAGTATGTTGCTTCAGGGTTCAACTTACTTGTGTGTTCTATTATTCACATCCTCTTCCTTCAGTGGTATATAAAAAAGAAGGGATTATATCTTATTTGACAAGCTTTTAAACAGTCATCCATTCACACGTGAATATCTAATTCTATACAACAAAAAAAGAAAGAAAAGAGCACTTATTTCTCATGCCATTCCAATATATTGAAAATCTGATGAGGATTCTACCAATGAGGGAAATCGAGCTGTGAGATCAATACCTATCTTTTCATCTGTCTCGCGAACTGTATCGAAATAGTGCTTTTTATATATTATCCACTTTGGTGCCCAGATAGCTCAATGTTATTAGCCCAATTTTTTTATAGCTCATATATTCTAGCATTTGATTCGTTCACTTCCAGTGGAATACGAGTGATATGCCCTGATTTTTCTCCTTATTTTCGAAGAAAAATTTGGATATTGAGAACGTGAAAAGTCTCGCACCCCCGACTCTTCTTGAGTATACATTACCAGCTGACCCGGGCTCACTTCTTTGGGCGTTCATTATTTTTGTGAGGCAATTATATTGTGTACTTCTTAGTACTAGGTTTTATCAGGTTCATCACAGCTCTGCCTTCTGAGCGCAAGAAAGTAGTCGAAAATGTTTCAAAACCCTTTTTACCCCGTTACACAATGATTTTCATTAATATACGAAACACCCCTTGATTCTGTTGAAGAATATTCCAGGAAAATTTTAACTAGCTTGGACATAATATTACTTTGTCTCATACAAACTTTGACCATGTTTGGAAGAAGTTTCGTAAACACAGTAAAACAGTATAAACGTATGCTATGTCCGTCTCCTGATTCTAAACTACCTCCCCACCAATTTTCAGTAGTAATAATCCAAGGACATTGATGATTGTTCGAACATTTTAAGCCAGATTTCGAAAGCTTAGGCCGCCGTAGGCTAAGGTCTGTTTCTTATGAGCAACAAGCTTGAGCAAGTTGTATAAAATGTTTGAGCATTTATCAATGTTCGAGGGTTATTCGGATGAATTTTTTCTTTGTTAATTTTCGATTAAAATCAAAAAAAGAACTTATTCGTCCTGCTGAGTTCCTCATGGTTTTGACCGTAAACTCTTTACCATCTTTCGTTCTCCCGTTCACATCGCAATCCTTCGAAATTGACGCCTATTCTTTCGCCTCCTGATATCCATCTGAATGATACTTTCTATCACTGCAAATGTTCATAAATGCTTTCCATATAAATTCTTGACTGAAAACTGTAATTTTTGGTACATTCGATTTTATAATTTCATTGATATTCTAAATAGCATTAAAATCAAATGGTGACATTATCAATCACTTATCAAAAATTTGAATCGTCAAAATTGAAAGAAATCAATTTGTATGTATCCATGACAATAACATAAAAAAGTGATAAGAGCCCATGGGATATTTTCGGTTATAATTGCACGTGTGCATAAAAATTACCGAAAATTTCGCAAGGAAGCGTGATATCTAAAAATTGCAAGTTTATATTCATATTTTGGCGAAAGTGCCCTAGTCCAAAGGACGAGGGCTTTTTTACAAAATATGAAAATAAGCGAATGCAATTCGTATAAGATATCACGCTTGAATGCAAAATTATCTAGTCATTTTTATGCACGAATGTAATTCATTGGAATATTTCACGAATAAAGAAATCCTCAAGGAAATGTTATTTTTTGTTCATTTATACTTTCCTCTATAGATTGTATGGAGTACCCACCTAAACTCGAAATGTTTTTCTATTTCTGAAGTCTATCTGACATTTATTTGTGTTGTTTACCGACGTCTAGCAATACGGTTTCAAAAGTGTTGTTATGGTGACTTGATAAAATGCAATTACTGCTGTAAGTTTTCGATAATTGCATTGCTCTTATGGGACATTTTATATATGAAGGAAATATTCAGTATAATTTTGTTCTGATTGATTGCGTTCGATCAAAAGTCTGAGTTGAAACTCTGAGTGACTCTGAAACTCTACATTTGTATTATTCATTACACATCTTTCAATGTATCCTGCCACTCTCGTTGGGTTTCTGCGTTCTGAACTCACTCTTCTAGAGACACTTGAAATTAGCAATTCTATAGTTCCATTCTCCTGGTCTTCTTCCTCATCATCATCAGCCTCAGAATTAAAAAATACCTGATGAAAGACCTTCATAGCTTCGCTTATAATACAAAAAGGAATCATCTCGAAACAAAATTCTCGGTCAAAACACGTTTTTTCGTCTTTTGATTACCACTATCATCGTTATAATTTCAGTTTGAAAAATATATTTGGCCTGTTCATTATGTTTAAATTCAAATTTCAAAACAATATACGTGCTTAGTGCGCATGACACGCCCAAACGCCCCGCTTCTAGAAAGGATGAAAAGTTGTCGCCCGGACGATATTTCTGAATGGCTAAACCAACATTTTTGGGTGTGACGTCACGTTTCGCCCAGCATTCTCGAACGATTTTCAAACGCCCGGACGCGCCGTGTGCAGTTTCTGTACGCAACCCAGCCGATGCAAATTTGAAATGCTTTAGATTTTATGCCATCATGTCATTATTTGAATTTTTGTCAAATTTGAAACGTTTGTTCTTCAAATTACTTCGAATTTGGTTACTGCTTTTGAGCTGTGTGTTACTCAAATCTATAGGCATTCATAATGCCCTCATTTTGTTCAGTGTATAACCGCTTCAGCAAATATGAAAGAGAACTCAACTTGAAATTACATTGGTGAAATATTATTTCTCATATTATTTTTCAGGAAAAATAATCCATTTCCTCATATAGATTTCCAAAAGATCAAGAGTCGAAAGAGAAATGGGTGGTAGCCATGAAAAGAAGTAATAACAATCCTTCTAAAAGCGCAGTGATTTGTAGCGAAAATTTCAGTAAAGAGGGCTACTCTGTTAATCCTTTCGGAACTAAATTTCTGAAAAATAATGCTGTCCCACCGATTTCCGATTTTTCTGGTTCTTTATTGAGAAAGATACGAAAAAAGACTGATTTATTGAAAGTGGGTTATTTTCATTTCATGAATTTAAGTTGAGAAGCGTCCCAATGAAGTATTTCGAAATCAATATGTTTATGTAATAGCGAACAGACAGATATAATAATAATGATACTTTTATTATTCACCAGAATGAGTGAGTTACATCAAGATACAAGCGAATTTAATGATGAACAAAAGGCAGTTCTGGTTCAGAATGTGAAAGGCAAACTTTCACTTCTGTTCTTCCACCAGCGCCAATAATTTATACACTAAAGTTTAAATGTTCAAGGCGGCAAGCAAGATTGGTGAGAAAGGAGAATTGAAAGAAAAGAGACAATAGAAAAATAAATGAAAAATTTAAATATGCAATGACAGAGAAAGATAGAGGAGAGAAGAGAAGGGAGGGGGTCAAGTCAAGGAATGGAGCAGATAATTTCGCTGGTATTGTATTGACTAATCCAAAACACGATGAGAAGAAAACAGTTAAGCAACACAAAGACAGGTACACTATCCAAAATTGGAATCAGTAAATAGAGAGGTAAATTGCTGATTTGGTTGGTTTTTCAATAATATGGATTTGAATTTCGTTTTGGAAGAGTTGATCGTTAATGTCAAAAGAGAACAATCTAGAGTATACAAGTTGTTGATAACGGTGGCAGCGTTGTAGATGAAAGATCTTTCGTATATTTCTTTTTTGTGCGTAGGAATTGTGAGGATTGTAAGACGACGAATATTCAGATTGTGAATGTCTGTTCTATAAGAAAGCTTACAATGAAGATACGGAGGAGTTTTGAATTTCAAGACTTTATAAAACATACAAGCCATGTGTAGATGACGTCTATTATACATGTTGAGCCAACCAAGTTCTTTGAGTTTGCATTTGAGTGAAATTTTCCTTTTTTTTTAGCCATAAATTAATCTTATACATGAGTTTTGTAATTTTTGAATTCTACTAGAGTCATAAAATTTCAGACATGGCCCATAAACTACATCACAGTGGTTGAAATGTGACAGTACTAATGCAGCACGAATTATTTTTTTTGAATCGTGATTAAAAAAAAGTCTTTTTCGGCAACCGACTGGGAAGTGGGTACTTCCCGGACGCTCTTTCTTTGAGAAAGTAGCATTTTTCCGGCCTAGTCCGGGAAATACGTACTTCCCGGACTAGGCCGGGAAAATGCTACCTTCTCAAAGAAAAAGCGTCCGGGAAGTGGGTCGGTTGCCGAAAAAATAGTGTACGCAACACGACCGAAGATAGTTTTTTTGGACTCGCAGACTTCCAGAATTTTGTCCACTCGTCCAAAAAAACAGAATTTTCCGGACTTGTTACGTAAATTACTATTGTAAGTATATCAGTTTCAGTGAACCATATGCGTTTCTGAGCTTCTGTGTGACATGTTCTGTAAAATTTAACTTAGTGTCCATTATCGAACCTGAATTCTTATAGCTGGATTTAAAGGGAACGGTAGAGTGGCCAATTTGCAAGTCTAAAATGGGTAGAATATCATTTCTAACACTGTCTGGACAAAAAATCAATGCACAAGATTTATTGGGGTTAACTTTAAGTAAATGTTTCGTTGGTATTGTGAATAATGCGTCTAGGTCAGAGTTCATGAGATTATTTGCCACAGCTATATTAGAATGTTCAAATGTGAAGTAAACTTGAGTGTCGTCGGCGTAAAAGTGATAGCCAACATGTTGCAATACATTACTGAAATTTGATGTATACAGAGTGTATAGAAGTGGACCTAGTATGCTACCTTGTGGAACGCCAGACAAGACTTCTGTTGGGGGGGATATTTGGTCATCTATTTGAACGCTCTGAAATCTATTGGACAGATAATATGATAACATATTACAGACGGGCTCACTGAATCCATAGTAGTGGAACATAGACAGTAAAATTTAGTGATTCATCATATCGAATGCTTTAGAATAGTCTAGTAAAACTAAAACACATATTTTACTGCTATCCTGAGCTTTCAGGATATCATCTACAATATCAGAAAGTGCTGCTGTATAAAATAGGATTTGAATACCTGAGTCCTCACACAAATGAATACTGATCACGAATCCATATCCGCAGTTCCAGAATTCCTCCAGAATGTGGCTTGAAGAAAGATAGCTCGTGAAGGATGGAATACTTCAAGTCTAAGCTGAAGTTACTTTCTCCTATTTACTTTGTAATGTGGACTCCTTCTCTGTTATGTTTTCCGCATCGTGTTATGTAGAAAACTGTCCAAAAGGCCAGTCCAAGAGGTATAATAATGCCTATGATCATTACACATGCAAATGTTAGATTTATAGCCATAGTAACTTATAAATATTTCACATTCCTCTTCTGGGATGCACATCTGAATGACATGAAAGGGAGGTAGGTTTTCGTGAATTTGAGTGTTGTAGGGTAAGAGTCAAACCACTGCTTGATTTTATAATATACTCGCTAGTTTTTTCAATTTTGATTAACAATGATTGAAAATTTGATAACATAACCATTTATCAGTCGTTTATTTGTGAAAATCAATTATATTTATCTAATGGCGTTGTCATTGTTCAAGTACGAACATTAGTTCCACAATCGAAATGATCTACACGCTTTCAAATCAGGAATTCCTTCCTGCCCATTCACTCGGTAAGCTTTTCGTCTCTCCGAGCCATTCAAATCCTTTTACCTCGAAAGTTCCCCCAGCAAAAGTTGTGCCCAATTTACGTAAAGAGAAACAAAGTGCAACTAAGGTTTCGAGTTTGTTACACTTCGTGAGGGGAAATCCGATATAAGATGTTTTCCTCTGTTCCGGAGTTAATGCCGGCGAAGCGGATTGAGATACTTGCTTAAACGAATTTGCTTGAAAGCTCCGGTTTCTTGCGACTCGAGTTACGTCGGTCGGGTCGGACGTAATCAAAATTCTCGCATTGCGGTTCGAATTTGTGACTCCATTTGGTGGAGGACTCGAACGGGGAGTCATTTCTGGCTCTCGAATGGGTGGAGAAGAACGGTCGGATGACTGGGGGATGAAAGTTGAATGATCGTTGAATGTCTCTGGGAATTTGCTGCGAAACATGGAGGAAACCTTCACGAGAGGTAAATTGAAACCAAATGTTGAACAGAATGGCCATTCCAAGCTATAAAGTACACGGTATCGAGAGAGATCGGGAAAAACATACACCATGGTATATGTGGAAAGACACATGGTTTTGTTTTAATATACAGATTCTTACGAGAGGGAAGCCCTGTAATATTCAAAGAACACCTCGTGAATAAAGGTATACGAGATACGAATTAACATAACTTTGAATTTTTTGAGTTTGTGAGCCTTAGTAAGAACCCCTTTCGGCAAGCAGTTTCAAAGTTCAGCTGTTCTATTGAAAAAAGATCCCTGAGCAAGAGGTGTTCGACAGGTATCAAATCTCACAATGAAGGGGTGAGAATTCTGCACTCGTCGGGTCGTCCATGTTGAAACTACCAAGGGTGAAACGATTGCGCACAATTGAAAAGAGCACCGACCGTGGAAATATCCAAAGAAAAGAGATTCCAAACATTTAACGATGTTTCAATGGAGGTTTTGGTCCGGCCTCTCATTGTCAATATAAGTAACTCTATTAAAAAAAAGGAGTGGGAGCTGGCGTATACGGAGGCAGAGCAAAGACGAGAATCGCACTCAGCCTCGGACATAATGCAACTGTTTTCCAGGCAGAAGTAGCGGCCATCGAACACTGTATAGGGGAAGTAAACAGACAGATGGTCGTAAATAAAACCGTTGGCATTCTCTCCGACAGCCAGGCGGCAATTAAAACGCTCAGCTCATTTCAAACCTACTCAAGATTGGTGGGAATCTGTCTGAGCGCACTCAAGGAGCTGAGTACCCAAAATAGAGTTACTCTAGCATGGGTACCCGGACATGAGGGTCACAAGGGCAACGAGGAGGCCGATGCTCTAGCCCGTGAAGGCGCAGCTAAGGCTATGAGCGGCCCAGAACCCTTCTGCGGGGTAGCGAAAGCAAGCATAAAGACATCCATAAATTCATGGATGCAAAACGAATCGAAATATTGGTGGAATAAGCTCCCTGGAATGAGACAGGCGAAAGAGAAACCAGGGCCCAGATTCACAGAAGACGTGCTGAACCACAACCGTAAGGTTGTAAGGGTAGTTGTGGGTCTACTAACGGGGCATAGCCGGCTCAGAAAAGATACGAGCAATATTGGTCTGACAAAAGAAACCCAATGCAGGTTCTGTCAAGAAGAGGAAGAAACCGCACTGCATGTGCTCTGTGAATGCGAAGCGATAGCAAGGTTGAGACAAGCAAGATGCGGGGAGGAGAAACCAGAGGCTGCTAGCTATATGAAGGAGTCAGTTTCAAGGCTATGGATTCTCATCAGCAAGATCAAGCTAGACAACGAGCTCTAACAGCCAACGAGCATCACAATAGATCTGAAAAGGTCGCAGTGAATCAGGCTATGAGCCAGCTCCCCGATAATCTGATCCAACCCTATTAATGGGCACGGCCCATTTCTTCAGGTTGACTGACAGTCATTCGATATCTAAAGTTAGGTAGCGCCGAACGCAATTAATACTTGAATGGGTGATCTCATTCAGAGAAAGGCCGCGTCGACAGCTCATTCAGCTGCAGCAAAATAGCATATCATAGTTCGCAGGTAATATATCAATGAGCACACGATATATTGAGGATATTCGACCCTTCGGAGCGCTCGTGAAGCCGGCGGTCCCGAGTCCATGGATGTTGGGCTCGTAAAAGATCTCCACCTCTGGTTGGAATATCAGAGGATTCGGGAAAATTTCCGGTTGGGAGAAGTGTGTTCACTGGCGTCGGTGATTAGCCTTGGTAGCGGAAATAGGCCGACGTTGCGAAGAAAAACTCAGATGAGAAATTCAATTCAAATAAGGCAATTGAATCCAAACAAAAAATACGAAATGGATTGAATATTTAAATATTGGATATAAAACAGCAGAATCAAAAAAATGTCAAATGAAGAAATATGAATTATTTCAAAGGAATGTTGAAACCAAGTTTAGAGTTGGGTGTACTCACGACGTTTCGATTGCTGGTATCCGCAATCCACTTCAGGTGATTCTTTGTCTACAAAATTCCTCATAAGTTTTTCTTCGCAACAGGTTTCGATAGAGTTTTTCATAGATAAAATTGAAGTTCTAACCAATACCGCTCAGCAAGGAAAATTGTCATCTGCTCTCAAGCGAATGGTTCTGAATCGTTCCATATTGGACAATCAGACCAAACTCAGAACATTGAGGAACCCCAGAAAGATATCTAGACTTTTGTCAGAGTGCAGTGAGGAACTGGGCCTCTGACGCTGAATTGTATACCTGATCATTCGGGGATCAGGGACTTGAATTGAATGGAAGTGCGGAAGTGTGGAAGCCGTTACTTGATGAAAATCCATACTAAACATATAATATACAGTTGGCTGTAAGATTTTCACATATTAGGGTTCACTTGACCGCGGCACGTGTTTCGCTATACAACAGCTTCCTCAAGCAGGAGCTTCGAACTCTCTAAAGCGAAACACGTGTCGCGGTTTAGTGAACCCAAATATGTGAAAATCTCACAGGCAACTGTATATAATTTGTTTGAATGAACTTGTTTGACAATGATCATCAGCACAATAAACTGACTCTGAGTAGGCAATGTGATCACCTAAACGAATGTAGAAAATTACGTAAGGAATTTGGCGAGAGAAAAACAAAAGAAAAGCTCATGAGATGCATGTATAAACAAAAAAAAAGTAGAACTGTTTCAAATTACCTGGAATCAGCTACGAATCCTTCCACGGCTACAGAATGGACGTAATCCATTCAAATGAGACCTGAACGGATGATGAAGACAATGCGAAAATGGATGAAAGGCAGCTCGTGTCACCTTTCATTAATATGAGAATCCCGATCACTGAAACTTTGCAGGAAACGAAGTTGCTGGAATGATTATCATATAATACATAATCATGAAGCAAAGAGGGTCTGAAATAGTGCTTTTCCGAATGGTCATTTGTAATTTCTTGACTCTAGATCGGTCAAAACTGAAAAAGGGCATCATTCAAAAAAAATTAAGTAATGAATTGGTTTTATAGTTTTTATATCGATACTTTGTCACCTCTATATCATTCACTCCCCGCTGGAAAATTTAAATATTTTGGATTTCCACTGGATAGTCAGAGAATGTGTGAGTACAACCCAAAAAGGTTATTCTAATCATGAGAACTAACGAAAATTTTCGGTAGAAGTGGAAATATTATTATTTCTTAAATTATTGCTTTTTATCATTCAAATTATAACAAAGAATGAAAAATATTTTTTCTACGACCGCAAAGGAAAGTGACATAAATCGCACTCTCTACCCCCGTGAAAATTAGCCTTTATTCTCACTCGTGCGAAAAGTTGTCAATAAGCCGTCATACCAGTGGATCCTCTACGATTCATGGATGCAATTATCAATTGCTCCTCCCTATTGTTATTATTTATATAAAAACTGGACTGGACTCATTATTGATAAAAAATAAAAAAGGAGTGTTGTATTATAAGTGCCTACTTACTCATTGTCACATTTCAAGATAAACGTTAATTATTATTATTTCTTCATTTCACTGTGAAAGTTATTGCAAATTCATGTGCACTTTTTATAGAAACAATATTCAAACATAGACCGATACAAAACACTTGAGATTATAAACAGGCAATTTACTAATTGTATATTCACAGTTCACACAATAGTCCAAGAACCAGGTACTTTTTTTCTGCAATCTTCTACAGAATTGATATTCTTGTTGGAAAATGTTCGGGGGTGTCCCCTGAATGTAAATTCAAGTTGGCGGGACGGGGGGGGGTTGAGCTTCAGCCGCCATCTTGGAAAACACGTTTTATCGAATATCTCGTGAACCGTGCATCGTACGATAAAAACAGTAAGGATCGTTTTTGTAGATGATGAAATTCTCTGCAACTTTTATTTGAAACTTTTTTTTGTATAAAGCATAGGTTTTTATTTATGGCGCGCCAAAATACTGCCATTTATACTGTTTCATCAACCGTTCACTATATATTTAGCAATAACCATGCTGGTAACAGTTTGGCGCGCTATAAATGAAAACCTATGCACTATACGGAAAAAAGTTTCGAATAAAAGTTGAAGAGAATTTTATTATCTACGAAAATGATCCCTACTGTTTTTGTCGTACGATGCACGGTTCACGAGATATTTGATAAAACGTGTTTTCCAAGATGGCGGCTGAAGCTCAACCCCCCCTGTCCCGCCAACTTGAATTTATATTCAGGGGACACCCCCAAACATTTTCCAACAAGAAAATCAATTCTGTAGAAGATTGCATTATGAACCTACTTTTTTTGCTCTGGCTCTTGGCGTACAACAATAATTTCCATTCAACAGTTATATTATGAATTATGAGTATTTAATACAAAAAGCATTACATTGAATCAACGATTTTGGCCGACGCCATTAAATCTTTATTCATTAGTCAATTGCAAGTATCATATACAAGATCTGATATTTACATATTGTTTAATAAAATAGATAGTTATGGCACGCCGTTTTACTTTTTATTCGACATGACCGTAAACTCCAATTTAAATGTCACTTCTATTTTATGCCACTTCACTTAATATAAATGAAATAGATATTATTTTCGTTGGCGGTAATTTCATTGCCAATAGCAATGTGAACTCTTATTTTCATGTCATATGAGCCTATCGATCTAATTTAAATTTCAATTGTATACTTTTCTTCCTATGGGATATTGTTTTTTTTGTACATGATATGTTGGTGTCTGATTTTCTAACATCACATCTCCTATCATCGACAAATCCAATGACACACAATACTTCCATTTCCGTTTCACATGCATTGTTATCATTTCATACTATTGCAATATAATAAGTCTTCATGTGCAATAAATATACATGTGATAAGAGAACTCGTTTGATGTCACATCTACTCATATGACTTGGAAATTCAAGTGCTATTTGAATCCTTCTTGAATTTAATTGTGACTTTGATGTGCATGAAAGTAGACTGCACGAGATATTCCATTGACAAAAAAATTTAACAACATTTATATTAGATTTCGATACCTGCGATATCATGTTATAAAGCCGAATAGAAAAGAAACGGCATTCAACTCATTCATTGCGAAGTCATCATTAACTGTATATTACAACTGCAGGCCTCCAAGTGCCATTCAAATGCAACTTGAATTTTATTGTCACATTGATGTAGGCGGCATCGAAGTGTAACGGAAACGCAAGTAACAAAAAAATGGAATATCATTTAAATTCGACTTCAATACCTACGACATCAACGTGGACCATACAATCATGTTGAATAGAAAAGGTATTCAAATTGCTATTACCAATGGAAATGCACAAGACACCATAAGTCCAAGTCGAATAAAAATGCATGTTCCATTTGAGTCGAAGACATCATAAGTCCAAGTCACATAAAAATGCATGTCCCATTTAAATTGGCATCCCAAAGGCGTGCGTAACATTTTACGTTGGGGTTTAAAAATAAATAGATGGAGAAAATAATTCTTCTTCTTCATGTATTGGCCTTAGCTGCTAAGACTATCCGGCCAATGGGCAGAGTAATGAATTAAATTTGTTTATCTAACACATGACAGTTATGACTGTCATTATTATTGTCATTTTAGACAAGTAAACTATCAAATAACACATGTTCGCTCATGTTACGCTGGGGATGGCGCTGATATGATATCATTGTCAACTGTCAAAATGGACTTGGGGGTGACAAGTCATAAATAGTCGAAATTCTTCTAAAGTTATCCTGCGTTC
Source organism: Zygogramma bicolorata (assembly GCA_032362365.1). Taxonomy (NCBI): domain Eukaryota; kingdom Metazoa; phylum Arthropoda; class Insecta; order Coleoptera; family Chrysomelidae; genus Zygogramma; species Zygogramma bicolorata. Next base: position 106,920 of record JAVJAQ010005943.1, read on the forward strand.
TGTTCTTCATTTGTGATCGGTTTCATTTTATTGTTTGAATACTTTATAAATTTGAATTATGATTTTTCTAGACTCAATCATGAGAAATAAATGATGTGTGACGAGCTGCAGTCAATATAAAAAACATCGATTTCCCAAGGATAATCCGGAAATATTTGCGGCATGGATAGCAAAAAGCCAGTCTTCTTGTTTGAATAATATGCCATATGATGGAACATACGACAGGGTTCGTGTTTGTGGGAAACATTTTAGAAATGAGGACAAAGTTGATGGAAAAAGAGTTCTTAAAACGCCCGTATGCACCGCTTCTACTTGATGGAGGTTTAACTAAGCTTGGCTCCATCACTAAGGAACAAGGCATCTGATTGGCAAATCCATAGCAACAAAACCTAGCTTACTTGAACCATCATTAAATAGGAGCGGTGCATACGAGCAAAAAGACCACCAATTCCGTCATTATATCTTTCTGGTGAGAATTCAAAGACGAGAGGTAATATTACTTGATTTATTTATCAATTTCATTTCAGGTAATCATAATGTTAGTGATGCCGAATTATCTAGGAAACCGCCTGAAAAAATTATGAAAAATTCTCTACTTTGAATACAAGTGAACCATCTACGTCCATGGTGGGTCTTGAACAAATTTCGAATAGCCCCAACAATCATGAGACCAATTCAGAATATTCGGAGGAAGATGCTGTTTGTCCATTGGATACAAGCACAAACACATGCATTTCGTCCATGAAGAGAAAGATGATTGCACTAACTAGAGGTAAAATGCAATAATAATCAATGAAATATTTCTCAATTTTGAATCAACGACGAAAAGTTTAGTGGAGCTCGCTAGTTTTTGAATAATACTAATGTGAGCTAATCTTTGAGACTTTTGACATTTAATTCGATGGAAATTTTGATAATTATACGGTTTTCATTGTTTTTAAATACTTTCCTATAATGTATTCTATTTAATACTATCGTTAGATATAACAAAATAATAAAAAGGTGAAGATGTAGATCAACCCCTTTTTGATTTAATATTCACAGTTTTCTACAGTTTGTTTCAAGAATATCTACAGTTTTGCTCTATGAGGGGGTTGACAACACTGGTGTCAATGTCAATACTATACATCACACATTAAATCAAGTGATAAGTGGTTTATAACGGAAATTTGAATCGTCTATTGTGTGTGTGGGACTATGAGTTTGTTTGAAGTTGAGGTTGTTCAGGAAACTGTGGCAAAATGGACTTGGGGGGTATCTTTCTGAGTTCCAGCAAAAATAAGCACACAGAAAGCACATCTACAACGCTACAAGGACATAATACAAGACCAAAAATGAAAATGCAGAAGGAACTCGGAAAGAGAGGTTATTTATTCATTAGCAAATGTGAAAATTTTACCAGTTGGCAATCATGGGGTCGCATCACTTTTGCAGTTGACAACCATGGGGTCGCATCACTTAATAAGGTCAATTGATGCCACAGTTTCCTCAACAACCTCAACTTCAAAAAAATTCATAGTCCCACACACACAATAGAGGATTCAAATTTCCGTTATAAACCACTTATCACTTGATTTGATGTGTGATGTATAGTATTGACATTGACACCAGTGTTGTCAATCCCCTCATAGAGCAAAACTGTAGATATTCTTGAAACAAACTGTAGAAAACTGTAAATATCAAATCAAAAAGGGGTTGATCTACATCTTCACCTTTTTATTATTTTGTTATATCTAACGATAGTATTAAATAGAATACATTATAGGAAAGTATTTAAAAACAATGAAAACCGTATAATTATCAAAATTTCCATCAAATTAAATGTCAAAAGTCTCAAAGATTAGCTCACATTAGTATTATTCAAAAACTAGCGAGCCCTCTACTAAACTTTTCGTCGTTGATTCAAAATTGAGAAATAATTCATTGATTATTATTGCATTTTACCTCTAGGTAGTGCAATCATCTTTCTCTTCATGGACGAAATGCATGTGTTTGTGCTTGTATCCAATGGACAAACAGCATCTTCCTCCGAATATTCTGAATTGGTCTCATGATTGTTGGGGCTATTCGAAATTTGTTCAAGACCCTCCATGGACGTAGATGGTTCACTTGTATTCGAAGTAGAGAATTTTTTATAATTTTTTCAGGCGGTTTCCTAGATAATTCGGCATCACTTACATTATGATTACCTGAAATGAAATTGATAAATAAATCAAGTAATATTACCTCTCGTCTTTGAATTCTCACCAGAAAGATATAATGACGGAATTGGTGGTCTTTTTGCTCGTATGCACCGCTCCTATTCAATGATGGTTCAAGTAAGCTAGGTTTTGTTGCTATGGATTTGCCAATCAGATGCCTTGTTCCTTAGTGATGGAGCCAAGCTTAGTTAAACCTCCATCAAGTAGAAGCGGTGCATACGGGCGTTTGAGAACTCTTCTTCCATCAACTTTGTCCTCATTTCTAAAATGTTTCCCACAAACACGAACCCTGTCGTATGTTCCATCATATGGCATATTATTCAAACAAGAAGACTGGCTTTTTGCTATCCATGCCGCAAATATTTCCGGATTATCCTTGGGAAATCGATGTTTTTTATATTGACTGCAGCTCGTCGCACATCATTTATTTCTCATGATTGAGGTTCAGAAAAATCATAATTCAAATTTATAAAGTATTCAAACAATAAAATGAAACCGATCACAAATGAAGAACAGAACGCAGGATAACTTTAGAAGAATTTCGACTATTTATGACTTGTCACCCCCAAGTCCATTTTGACAGTTGACAATGATATCATATCAGCGCCATCCCCAGCGTAACATGAGCGAACATGTGTTATTTGATAGTTTACTTGTCTAAAATGACAATAATAATGACAGTCATAACTGTCATGTGTTAGATAAACAAATTTAATTCATTACTCTGCCCATTGGCCGGATAGTCTTAGCAGCTAAGGCCAATACATGAAGAAGAAGAAGAATTATTTTCTCCATCTATTTATTTTTAAACCCCAACGTAAAATGTTACGCACGCCTTTGGGATGCCAATTTAAATGGGACATGCATTTTTATGTGACTTGGACTTATGGTGTCTTCGACTCAAATGGAACATGCATTTTTATTCGACTTGGACTTATGGTGTCTTGTGCATTTCCATTGGTAATAGCAATTTGAATACCTTTTCTATTCAACATGATTGTATGGTCCACGTTGATGTCGTAGGTATTGAAGTCGAATTTAAATGATATTCCATTTTTTGTTACTTGCGTTTCCGTTACACTTCGATGCCGCCTACATCAATGTGACAATAAAATTCAAGTTGCATTTGAATGGCACTTGGAGGCCTGCAGTTGTAATATACAGTTAATGATGACTTCGCAATGAATGAGTTGAATGCCGTTTCTTTTCTATTCGGCTTTATAACATGATATCGCAGGTATCGAAATCTAATATAAATGTTGTTTAATTTTTTTGTCAATGGAATATCTCGTACACTCAACTGTCATGCACATCAAAGTCACAATTAAAATGAAGTGGAATTTAAATTATACTAGAATTTCTACAACATATAAGGGGATATGACCTTACATGAGTTTTCTTGACACTTTCATTTTTATGGCACATCAAGGATTATTGCTGATGGTATGCAACGAAATTCATGCACAGTAATAATGCATGTAGAATGGAAATAGAAAGAGATTATGATATTTTTTGAGGCATATTACCCTCAAGTGCCATGTTTGAACATTGCATAAAAATGTAATATAATAAGAGGAAAACCGGCGCCTTCAATATCCATTCGACCTAGCTATCTAAGAGCCATTTTAATTTGTTTTCATTAAAATGGCTCTTAAGATAATTTCGGTGAGTCTCGTTTTCCTTGTAATTTCCAATATAAACCTTTTTTCCATTCTGAATTGAAGGATCTGTCATGTATTCTGCCAATTGCTGCGAATGACATAATTTCATTTATTTTGGATATTATACATAACACCATAAGATATCATAATACTACATGAGCTATCGAAAACATTCCAAACTTTTTTGGTGCTCAAACAAAATCAATTACAATTGTTATTTATAATTGAAATACCGGTTGACATAATAAAAATGAATTTTTGATAATTGAATGGAAATAAATTCCCTTGCAAATTGATAGACCGAATGTTTAAGTTTTGCTATTTCCAATAGGAAAATACATTTGAATTGCTATTAGCAATGAAATTACCGCTTACGATAATAATATCTATTCCATTTATATTAAGTGAAGTCGCATAAAATAGAAGTGACATTTAAATTGGAGTTTACGGTCATGTCGAATAAAAAGTAAAACGGCGTGCCATAGGTAGTTGTAGGAAAAATAATGTACATTACTTGTGTGATATATAATATTCTGCTCAATTCTCCTGAACGGAAAGATTTTCTTGTTCAGTTACATGATTATTTTCGGGTAAAACGAAAAGTTTTGTTGAAGAGATTTAACAGGGATTCAATAAGGGATTAACTTCTCCTTTTCAATGCAAAAAAATTAAAATTTTCTATGGAAGAGATGAGATGAAATATTTAGCAAATACTTGTTGATATGTGAATATCATTCAAAAATCGCACTACTCTTTTTTCGTGCAAAAATATCCTATGAATGGTATCTTCTGATTCAAGTAACGAGTGCTTGGTATACAAATCGAGCAAAAAACAGTGACTTCTATGTGAATTCAGACAAACTCTTTTTCTCTGTGAATGAATTGAACATCTATGAATTGTATATACATATGAGAGGGAGTTGTTTTCTGAAAATTCAATAATACTCATAGAAGTTTTGTATTTTTCTTGCATTTACTTGAAGAAATACAAAATCATTTCCTCAAAATGAATTATTTGTGGAATTACAATTTTATTATTGAAATATTGAAGAACATTTGTTACGTAGGATCTCTGTTGGTGATAATGGAAATGATCAAAACCAATGGGTTCCAAACCAGCACCCCTTTTAGGTTGGTTGAGTTGTAGTTTTCTGCGTCTTCCAAGGGGTAGACTGTTGGCTCAATAGAATATTAAAGAAAATGAAATTATCACTGATACCCCTCGATTCACCTGAAGATCATTATCAGTGTATATGAAACGTATATTGTCCAACTATCAATCTGGAAGATTCAAGAACAAACTTCGATGAGTATTATCACGATTAAGTCAAGGATCTATAGATGTCAATAACGTACGAGGAGAATATTGAAATGTCCCGCATACCAACAGATAAAATAACTTCCCAATCTAACATTCAAGAACCTCGTATTTGATAATAGATTTATCATTCGAAATTTTTTGGGAGACAGTTTTTTTCGTTTTGGCCCAAACGAATGTATTGAAATAATAAAATTTCGAAAACTCCAAGAATTAAACTTCTTTGTATAGAAATGTATGTCTTCTTGACATTTACCAATAATACATTGAAATTTGAGTTCCCAACATATATCTTCTTATATCAACATATCACAAACTCATTTCCAAGAGCTCTCACATCGAACTGCAAAACAATATCATTTCGAAAATTTCGATTATAACAGTAGATCCTCCATTCCATCCATTTATTGAGTTGGTTGAGATAAATGTGTGCCAGCTGCAGTAATTCACTTACTCACAAATAGTTGGACTGTAATAATGATGGCGATTCCAATTTAATAGTCCAAGAGACGTAATAGAGGTCGACCTTCACCACCTATCTGTTTACCGGATGAAACATACGTTTTATAGGGTTTCATAAATAGACGAATACGCCTATAATGGCTTGCATATCAAAATGTGGGCCAGACTATATACAGTGAGATTCAAAAATTTCCACCATATCGAAAACTTTTCTATTATCGATTTGTCAGAAAATTGTATTCGTCATAAAAATTAGTGTATTGCAGAATACTTGCATAAGAGTTGTTTAAATGTCAGATTTCCGAACAGTGTACAGGGAAGAACGAAAAATAAAATTTTGATCAAGAGTAAACCACCCTGTATGTGATTCCAAATTTGAATATCGATTTCAGTTCTGAACAACTCCTTCGAATGAACTTTTTGATTATGTCAAAAATGAGATGTGGTTCACACCTGATCAAAATTCCTATTCTTTGTTCTCCCCTGTACATTGTTCAGTGAAATTTTGACAACTCATCTGCAAGTTTTCTGCGATACATGGAAATTTGTGAATCTCACTGTATATAGTCTGGACCACGATACACTCATAACGGTATGCTACTCGTTAGTTCCAAACGCGTCCAGTTCGCGCAGATGACGTGAGTGCGAAGCATATCGGAGTTGTAACTTCGTAGACTTGCCTAAAATCAATTTGAATTTCTCACAAGTTCTCTGTTGTGCTGTGAAGTTCAAGAATTATTACCAAATTATTTTCAAGAGTGGTTTTCAAACATTTTTAATTAGCTTTTTTCAATTTAGTGTTGTATTCGAAGCTTCAATAATTGAACAAAAATACGAGTAGGTAGGTATATAACTAAGAATTCCTCGTTGTGCGGTTTTCGGTTGTAATAATTACAACAGAGTGACAAAAGGGACCAATATTTAAGTATTTTCGATTCCCAAAGAGCAAAGAGCTAACGGAAACCGAATTTCAGAAAATGAATGGAAATACATTATCCAGAGAAAAGGTATCTTCAAAACTTCAACGCAAAGAACCATAGAAAAAATAGAAAACCCAATGCCATTCGATGCATTGTAGAACAAGGACCTATATAAGATTGCGGGAGATGAACAAACAAATAGGTTTCCATAATTTGAAAAACAGGATGGAAAAAAAATTAATAATGAGTTCGTAAATCAACGAAAGATGAATTACCAAAATAGCTCCTCATTTTGTAGCTCGTTGTCATATGTCTTGTTACTTCAAATAATTAGAATATGGAAAATTTTACTGTTGTGCAATTTATCTTTTTTGAAAACAAGTACAAAGTACTTCAAAAAATATGTATTTTATTACCTAGCCGATTGAATTTGTCAAAAATATTGTCGAAAGTCGGAAATATCATCACAGTATGTATCACCCTCGGTTTCATGAATAGGGTGAGAGAATGACTCATAATTTTAGTATTCAGTAGACTACTACTTCTGAAAAAATCAACATGTATGTATTTATGCATCAAGACTAATGTTTCCATTTTCATGCGAAAATGCTTGGAGATATTCGACCGAATCTCATTCTCCTTCTAATGAATTGTGCGTTGTCCGGCTCCGTGCTTCGCAGTGACGTCACAAGTCAGGACAGAGAGATGCGCGTCGGCATACCGTTATAAGTGTATCGTGGTCTGGACCACATTTTGATATGCAAGCCATTATAGACGTATTCTATTCATGAAACCCTTTGAGAAATATGTTTCATCCGGTAAACAGATGGGTGAAGGTCCACCTGCATTCCTTCTTTTGGACTACAACCTGAGTAGGTGGAGTGAGTACAGAACACTTTCACAGCGGTTCCGATAAATACCGCTTATAATTGTTATTATCGTCATATGGATATGTGATATGTTCGGAAGAATCTTTTGATTTATGTTCATATGTTCTTCCGAATGAACAGCAATGAACTTTCCTATTGATGATCATTTCTTATGGGGGATAAAATTGTGCCTTCGTACTGTTTGGAAATCTATTAAAATCTGAAAAAATGAATAATCGATGTTGAGATCTATAAAAGAACTTCAAATCCACCCCAAATAGTCACTGCTCCAATAGAAACAGTTTTATTTGAATGAGAGTTACTTCCGTTTTGTCAACAACTCCTTGAATAACTCAAATTTGCAAAAGAACTGGTATTTATGAGAACTTCAATAAGCTATCATAGCTAAAATTTATTTCAAAATCATAATCATTATTATTGGGATGCTATCTGCTATCCATAATTACAAAACGTTGGTTGCATGAAGCATGTGTGAGACATGTAATGGCTATTATTATATTGAAATTGTTGCAGCTCTAAGCTTTATTAGCTTTGGAGAGAAAAAATGGACGGAGAACCGTAGTGAATCTCATATAGTTACACGAATATTATAAAGACAAAACGAATGAGCCTACACTCAAAGTTGGCACTTCGAAAATAAAATTTTAACGGAGCAAGACATCAAGTTCGAATATGCGCGAAAGGATATCCATCAGATAGGAAACGATACTCAGATACTTGTAACTTGATGTCTCTCAACTTTTTTTCCATTTTTTTCTTCAATGGCATGACATCACCACGGCAATGGGCTGCGTGATCGGAGCGTTCCACATAATGAATGAAAAATTAAAAAAAAAGTTGATGCCATGCCATCGAAAAAAAATATTTCCATAAGGTCTTCAGAATAATATTGCGTTGATCCGTGCAGAGAACCGTAGTGAATCTCATATAGTTACACGTATATTATAAAGATAAAATGAATGAGCCTACACTTCAGTTGTCACTTCGAAAAAAAAAAATTTAACGGAGCAAGTCATCAAGTTCGAATATGCGCGAAAGGATATCCATCAGATAGGAAACGATACTCAGATACTTGTAACTTGATGTCTTTCAACTTTTTTTTCATTTTTTTCTTCAATGGCATGACATCACCATAAAAATGGGCTGCGTGATCGGAGCGTTCCACATAATGAGTAAAAAATTTTAAAAAAAGTTGATGTCATGCCATCGAAAAAAAATATTTCCATAAGGTCTTCAGAATAATATTGCGTTGTTCCGTGCAGAGAACCGTAGTAAATCTTATATAGTTACACGAATATTATAAAGACAAAACGAATGAGCCTACACTCAAAGTTGGCACTTCGAAAATAAAATTTTAACGGAGCAAGACATCAAGTTCGAATATGCGCGAAAGGATATCCATCAGATAGGAAACGATACTCAGATACTTGTAACTTGATGTCTCTCAATTTTTTTTTTCATTTTTTTCTTCAATGGCATGACATCACCATAAAAATGGGCTGCGTGATCGGAGCGTTCCACATAATGAGTGAAGAATTAAAAAAAAAGTTGATGTCATGCCATCGAAAAAAAATATTTACATAAGGTCTTCAGAATAATATTGCGTTGATCCGTGCAGAGAACCGTAGTGAATCTCATATAGTTACACGAATATTATAAAGACAAAACGAATGGGCCTACACTCAAAGTTAGCACTTCGAAAATAAAATTTTACCGGAGCAAGACATCAAGTTCGAAATTGCGCGAAAGGATATCCATCAGATAGGAAACGATACTCAGATACTTGTAACTTGATGTCTTTCCTCAACTTTTTTTTCATTTTTTTTCTTCAATTGCATGACATCACCATAAAAATGGGCTGCGTGATCGGAGCGTTCCACATAATGAGTGAAAAAAAAAAAAAGTTGATGTCATGCCATCGAAAAAAAATATTTCCATAAGGTCTTCAGAATAATATTGCGTTGATCCGTGCAGAGAACCGTAGTGAATCTTATATAGTTACACGAATATTATAAAGACAAAACGAATGGGCCTACACTCAAAGTTGGCACTTCGAAAATAAAATTTCAACGGAGCAAGACATCAAGTTCGAATATGCGCGAAAGGATATCCATCAGATAGGAAACGATACTCAGATACTTGTAACTTGATGTCTCTTGTTGACCAGAGAATTCCGGTAGTGGAATTATATATTCGTTAACGACTTGGAGAAGGAAGTTATATTCAAAGAATGAATAACAAAATCGAATTAAATTGATAATTAATTATGACAACTGTCGAAACTGATCACTACGTCACTTTAGCAATCATTTCCAGTATACAGAGCATTTCTGTAGTAATCATGTCGAGCTAATAAAGAGGACTGAATTTCTTGTTATTCAACACTTCCCCTCGAGACATGACGGCTACAACTTGAAATCCCCAATCCCAACATTTCTAAGCAAGAGTTGTGTTTTGGCCGGGGCAGACTTTTCGTTAAAATGTCTGCAACCATTTCTTCCGTCGAAACATGATGTATTTGGAACTTTTTGTTTTTGAGTGCCTCACGGACAAAATGATGTCGTATATCTATATGCTTGCTTCTCGCATGGAAAGTAGGATTTTCCGCAAGCATGATAGCACTGCGATTATCATTATAGATCGTTATATCTACCAAATCATTGAAGCCCAATTGGAACAGAAATCCTTGTGAATATATGGCTTCTTTGGCGACTTCTGTTAATCCCATATACTCAGCTTCGGTATATATTTTGCGGAAAATGAAAGGGAAACTTTCGACAGCATGAGAAACCTTACCGGTGTAGTCCCAGCAACTCAGGTTCGAAAGGGCCCTTTCATCAGCTTCTATCTTCCAGCACGTCCTGGAAAGTCCCGTAAAAGAGTCCAAGGATTCTTCGTTCAGCAAACAACAAAAACACCGGAGTGTACCCGTACACCACACACAAGATTCAAGAAAATAGAAAAGTAAATAATTATAGGCGGAAAATGTCTTTTGCGGAAAATATATAACGAAAGCGTAGCGTGTCGAGGATTATTCGACGATCGTATTCACCCACGTTCTTCAACTCTAGCGTTCAATCAACAATAGTATCATCGTAGGTTTTTTCTCTCGGATAGTGACCTTGAGCAAGGGCCAGTGAAAATTAGAAATCTCATGCTGTTTATACTAGGTGCGCGGAAAGTAAATGCTCATTCAAATATAATGAATTGTATTGCAGCAACAGAAATCATTATTCCAAATGTGACGTGGATTTGGTCCCACCATCAAAACAACAGGAGAATATTCTTTCAATATTCCAGATTACTTCGAGCACCTGAATCAAAATGGTGAACAAGGTATCAAAACTGGTGTAATACCAATTCAAATAATCGGGGGTAGATCGAGACCCTTTTAAATAAATCTCACGCTGCCATTTTGATTTAGGCCTCCGAAATAATCTGAAATTTTGAAAAAAGATTTCACTCAATGTGTCTTTCTTAATAATGACATATCACTCAACATCCCATGCCATTGAAGAAATATATGCTTGAGCAAGCTCTTGTAAAGCGAAACACGTGTTGCAATTTTGTAAACTCATTGTAAGTGAGAATCGTACAGGGAAGTGTAATATGTTTTGTTGAATATAGTCATGAGAAAATGAACTCTCAAACTGAGTTTTTGGTAAAAATGAAGTCTGTCGGTAGGTCTGTTCATCTCTGTTATTAACCTCCTGAATTGACCACAACTAAAAAACATTCGACATAGTCGATGGGCATACTTGAAAACTGGGGTTAAATCAAATCATCAAATCCGAAATCGGTCTGCAAGTGTGTCCGTCCCAATAATTGAAAATCAATTACGGCAGGTATATCGCCAAAAACAAATGCAGGATTTTCTTTTGGAACAAACTTGCACTGGCATAGGTCGGATTTAATGCATTGCCCTTCGTGGTATCAGCCAGTGTAATAGTTGTTTTCTGACTGGTGTCAGCCAAAACCTACTATTTCACACGAAATTGTAATAATTTGGTAATCCCATCACACTCTCGTGCATTTTATGAAAAGAGCCCTAGGTATGTAGGAATTATCATATATAACAAGCTCCCTAATGATTTCAAAACCATTACAAGCCTCAAATTATTCAAGCAGGCTGTGAAAAAAATGCTATCAAACGGTTCATTTCATTCTGTGCGAGAGTATCTAGGTTTCAACTTTCAGTATTTTGACTCCTGTTTCATTTTGTCAAGTTCACCTATTTTATTTATATTCTGTTTTTTTTTTACATTGTATAATTGAAAGACTTTGTTCTCAAGAATACTTTTCTGACGTGTCCCATATCATGTAAATGATCTTATGGACAATAAAGCTACTATTACTATTACTGTAGGTAGTTTGAGACTGGCCTGAACGAATTGTTCAAAAGATAATTTTTCCCATATCTGTCTCGAAAAAACTTCTCGAAAGAAATCCTGATATGGAAAGCATTCAATATTGTTCCATTCGAGAAAAAACTTTTTATCTAAGACAAAGTCAAACAATTAGACAAATAATATACAGTTGCCTGTAAGATTTTTACATATTAGGGTTTACTAAATCGCGACACGTGTTTCGCTATACAAAAGCTTCCTCAAGCAGGAACTTTAAAGTGTTTCAGTTTGAACTTTTTAAGTTCCTGCTTGAGGAAGCTATTTTTTTAAACACGTGTCGCGGTTTAGTAAACCCCTTATATTTGAAAATCTTGCAGGTAACTGTATATTATTTGTTTAATATGGATTTTAATCAAGTATCAGCCACTTCCATTCAGTTTTTAACAAACAATTATAATTCGTGTAACAATTCTACTTTTTTTCTGTACAATAATGATATCAGTGGTTATTTCATTTCTAAAGAAGAATTATGCATCAGAGGTCTGAATATAGTCCGGCAACCAGCTGGATGGTGGAGGGGAGACCCTTATGATGCGTAAAGGCCCGCATGAGCGAACCCTGTTCATTGAGTTGTCAATGCTCACATTTCCCTAGAGGGAATCCGAAACGAGACTAAGATTATTCCCAGTTCCGATAGTTAACGCGATCAGTTACCGAAGAGAAAGCGGAAACTCCACTGCTAGAAGCGAATAACTTTGTTATTGTTTGGCCGTATCCCTGAAACCAATTTCGAACTACCGTTTCGATAAATCACTAGTCAGCCCATGAAAAAAAAACAGTTTTTCGTACTTCCGGGCCTAAAGTGACAACTTCACTCCCTTGTGACAGGTACTAAAGTGTCACATTTAATCCCTCCGGGATTAAATATTGACGGAACTCCCGGAACGATTAAATCACAAACAAACGAATTTAAGGGATATTTTATTGAAAAATATAATTAATTAGAATGGTAATTTCATTTCTTCTCTTCAAAAAAGCTAATAATTTTGGAAATTTACTTATATCAATATCTTCTCTAATGTTAATAACCGATTTCAGCATTGAGTAATGTTGAGGCACAAACCGCTTTTGATTTATCATCGAAGTAGACTAACAGCGCATTTTCAGTAGGTTGTCTCACATTTTTTAAGCGACACCACTTTTTAAAAGCATCGTACTGCTGCTCGTATAGTTTTTTAGATTTCGGTGGTAACAATTCTTCACCTACTTCGGCTGCTCTTTTATCAATATCAGATACACCTTCTTCACTCATGATACCAATAATTATCAATAACAATGTTTCTTTACAATGACACTAGTAATGACAATGTTTCTGTCACTGTCACTGTCACAACGCAATGTTACTATGGTAACTTATTTTAAAGACAGTTTATTAAATGAGTTGAAGAGAGAAAAAACTGATTGAAATTATTGAAATAATTAATAAAATCATACCGGAAGTACGAAAAGTATCGTATATACCTTGCGACTGAAGTACATTTAATCCTGCGGTCGGGCCATAAACTTTACCTACAGGATTAGATGTACTACTCCAGTCCCGCGGTATATAATGTACTATTATTGCATCGGCCGGCTCTGATTGGAGGACGCAAGAAATTGTTGGCTTGAGAACGTGTCCAATTTGCAATAGTGTATCAGGTGAAAGAAAGATAAATGAGTTGTGGGGTGGATCGAATTTCCATTGTCTGTTGGGGGTGATTACATTGGAACCAGAAACAACTTATAAGAAGTCGAAGAGACTGAATGAAGGGTGGAGATTATTGGTTTCGAACAGAAATGTCCAATTATGGTTGGATTAGAATGATGACATGTTCAGAATGGAGATGACTGAATACTTCAACAATGAACATGAACCAATTAGCGTAAGCACATTTTACCGATCTGTAAATACAGATTCAAACGAAAATATTGAAGGAACACTACGTGAATCGAGGGACAGGAGATACTGCAATGAAACAATCTCTCAAGGCTTTGGAATAAAAAATGAAACTCGTGGATTCGGCTGTTCTGACTGGAATATTTATTTCAAAGACACCCTTCCATCCAAAGGAATGAAATTGATATAAAAATATGGATTTGCCTACCTATTAAATTCGACCTGGCGACCACTATCAATTATCATCAATAATTTACTTATGTGGATCAAAACCATCAAGGTTCAAAAGAAACAGTTCTGATGCAAAAGCTTGGAATCGACTTGAATATCACAGGAAACGGTAAGCAATACTTCCGAAAATAAAATATTAAGAAACTGGGCGTTTTTATACTTAGCAGTATAAAAACGCTCCACTTCGTTTTAAAACGAATTGGGTATTTTGAACGGAAAATATTTGCATTTCAATATAGGCAACCCACAGTTCAGATAGCGAAACGGAGGGAAGCCTGAACTTAATATGAAACAAAATATTCGCGGTCATAACCTCATAATCCATTCCATTTTAGCGAGATAAGTAAACAGAAACGACGAAAATGTAATAACGTCAGGGTGGACAGAAAAAACTAGATTTGTATATTAAAAGAAAAAAGGTTAGTCGAGCAGGCGTTTCAGCTCATCTTTGCCCCCAAGCTTCAGGAGCAACCTCATGAGACTGAAGATGGTAAATTATACTTTTTAAGGTGTGAAGCATGAAATATGCCCCTCTCTTCAGCGTTATCTACGTCCTGAAGAACATAAGTGGCAGAAGCAACTTCCTTCTTCACCTTATAGGGGCCCTCAAACAAAAGGAGAATTTTTTTATTCTCAACCTTGATAGCTGAGGAGGTGTTATTTGCCCTCAGAAGTACTAGATCCCCAGGCTGAAAATGATAGAAGGGTTTACCCGGATTCCGCAGCGCCCTGCGCGGAGCCTTACCTCGTGAAGTCTCTTCAGCAAGAACAAGTTTTTCATCCATAGGCCAATCCGGTGCATTGGAGTCATCAGCAATAAGTCTTACTCGGGGTAGACCCAACTGCAACTCGTTGGGGGAAAAACCCGTGGACTCGTGTACGACGCTGTTCAAAAATTCAGCAAACTTAGGAACTTCCCATGCCCATCGTCTGTGATTTTCACTACAGTACGTTCTGAATAGTCTCCCCAATTCACGGAGCACCCGCTCACTGGGGTTGGCGCATGGGTGGCGCACTGAGCAATAGACCAGCTGAATGCCTTCAGCTTGAAGAGTGGACTTCCACAATCGGGATGCAAATTGCGTGCAATTGTCATGAAGTATTCGCCTAACAGGCCCATAACTTGGCAAGTATTCTTTCAAGATTCTACCCAGTATAGCTCTAGAGGTTGCTTTTTTCAGAGGGTATAAAACTACATATTTTGTGAAGAGGTTGTACACTACCAATAAGTAGGTAACCCCACCCTTAATACGGATCAGGGGTCCGTAAAGATCCATGGCGATGATATCTTCCTTGCCAGCAGGCACAATGGGTTTCTGAGCTGGTTTTGGTAACTTAGAAACCTTGCTTCTTTGGCAAATGTCACAGGAATTCACAAATTTTTTGATCTGCCGATTCATATTGGTCCACCAGACTTTCCCTCTCATCATTTTCCACGTTTTATACACTCCAAAATGAGCAAAAGTTTCATGGAACACTTTTATAAAACTCATTACTAAACTTTGTGGTACACATAGAAGGAATTGGTTAGGGTTTGAGCCCCGTTTATAAAGAATCCCATTCCTTAATATAAAGAGTTCTTGTAATTTAATATTATTATCAATATTGTCTCTGATGTTTCTCAACTTTTCATCTTTAGCTTGATGTTCTTTTATATTGACCAACAAATTTTGAAAATCCGGAGGCAAATCAAAACAAGAATATATTCTAAAGCACTTATCTTCTGGAGCTGGGTACCGTACACAAGCATGCCTTGACAGAGCATCTGCCTCAACATTCTCGTCCCCAGACACATGAACTATAGAAAAAGAAAACTCCTGCAGGGCTAAAGCCCACCGGGTTACTCTAGGAGACAACAACCGACACGAGTTTAAATAGGTTACCGCCCTACAGTCCGTATGAAGGATAAAATGGCCTCCTGGTAGGTATATCCTCAATTTCTGTATAGCCCAGAGCGCGGCAAGAACTTCCTTTTCAAAAATGCCATAGTTCTTCTCCCTCTGTAGTAGTAGTCGTGATGCATAGGCCACTACGTGTCTCGCACCCTCTTTCATTTGAAAATTCGAACGTGCCACCCAAAGTGAGGATCTGGGTGGTAGAGTAGGACTTCTTTAGCCATTTCTGCCTTTACCTATTTGAAAGCATTTTCCTGATCTTCACCCCAAAACCAAGGTTCCTGTTTCCTCAACAGTAGCGTTAGAGGGGCCACAATATCAGAGAAAGCAAATGTAAACATACGGTCATACTGACAGAAAACCTAGGAATTTTTGGAGCTCTTTTCGAGTCCTAGGAATTTCATAATCCTTCAAAGCTTGGATACGTTGAGGATCGGGACGAACACCCGAAGCATTTATAATATAGCCTAGGAAACATATCTCCTCTCGAAAAAACTTACATTTTTCCAGTTTAAGAGTGAAACCTGCCTCCCTCAGCCTATTAAAGACCTTATTCAAATGCTGCAGATGCTCCTCCTCCGTCTGGCTCATAACCAATAGATCGTCTAGGTAAGTTACTAGGAAATCCTTAAAATCATTTCCTAGTATCAAATCAATACAGCGGGAGAAAGATGATACAGCTGTAGACAATCCAAAAGGTAAACGGCAGAAGCGGTACGTTTTGGTACCCACCATGAAGCCAACGTACTGTCGATCTTCTGGTCTGATTGGCACTTGCCAATATCCGTGTGAAAAATCTAAGGTGGAAAGAACTTTTTTACCATGTAACATCCTTACTATTTCCTCAATCGGACGTGGTAACTCAAAATCAGGTCCGAGAACTTTATTTAAACGTCTCTCATCAAGGCAGATTCTCACCGAGCCATCCTTTTTAAGGGTTGTCATGATAGGGGAGATATATTTGGAGGAAGCTTTTTCAATAACACCCCAGGATTCCATTTGGGACATTACTTTTTCTACGGCTTCACGATGTGCGACCGGTATGGGGTAGGGTCGCACAAAAAACTCACTGTAATCCTTCAATCTTATAGTATGATGATATCTATTCGTACAACCTGGTGTATTTGAAAAAAGAGATGTATTCTGTCTCAATATTTCGAGAAAATGTTTTTTATTCTCTAGACCTAGAGCACATTTTTCAATCACTACCGGAAAATTATTGTTTTCCTGCTCATAAAAAACTTTAGTACCATTCTCGCCTTTATTAACAAGAGTATTCATTGATAATGTGTCCACTATCCCATGATGTGGGTATATGGACTCTGGAATTGTGATTGATTTACCATTATATTGTAAAACAACTTCTCTATCACCTAAAAACAATTTAGCATTATGTGTTCTTAAAAAATCACATCCTATAATTATAGGAAAAGAAAGACCCTGTATAATTAGAAATTCGTGAAGAAAAATATGATCTATAGTGATATTCTCCATGGTAAAGGACAACTGTGCCTGGCACGTCACTTTTTCAGTATTACTTTTGAACGCACCTATAACTTTAATGCTAGTACAGGGAAAATGTGGAATTTGGGGATGATAATTTTTGAGTTGTGACCAAACCTCTCCCGATATGGCAGAAACGCAACTACCACTATCAACCAATGTGGAGAAAGTGTATTAAAAAATTTTGAGGTCAATAACGGGTGATTCACACTCCTCCGCATGATCGAAATCACATTCTTCTAGTAACTCATCTTTAGGATTGTTTAAAACATTCAAATTGGCTCGCCGAATGACTGCAACAACATTCGAGCCTAATGCTGGGAGTCTGATTCGTTTCCCTGTTCTGATTCAATAATTTCTAAGTTTGCTTTTTTTTTTCTTTATCATTGAAATACATTTTTTGTTGAGTTGAATATTTATTTTTGTTATAAGGATTTACATTCTGATTTTGTGGAGCATGTGTATACTCTGATCTCTTTTTAAAGGACATATTCTTATAAAATTCATCGGCATGACGTAATCGTGCTAGAGCTTGACTGAAAGTTGTAGCTCCATATAATGCACTTGAAACATTCGGCGGAAAATGTGAAGCTACAATCTCAATCATCTCCTGAGGGGTGTAGGGGGGATGTAAAAACTGTGCTTTAGCCAACCATTTATTAAAATGATCAACATAAAGCCCTTCTGTATACACCGCGCTTTCTAGTTGCATTCTGTATTTATTTTGATGCCGAGAATTCCAAAAATTTTCCAGAAAAAGAGTTTCGAAATCTGCGTAAGTGTGGCAAGTGTTGGCAAAAGCATTCCACCATAATTTTGCAGAAACGACAAACAAGTTATTCAATAGCAGTCTAATTTCACTAAACGGAACTGAATTCAAGTCGATACCAGCCTCAAAATATTGTAAGAACTCTAGAGGGTGCAAGTCTCCATTTTTATCAAACAGTGGTATAATCTTTGTGAGGTCATTAAAGGAAAAAATCTTTCTACTTTGTATATTTGATTTTACTATATGTTGTTGGTGATAGTGATCGTTCGGTCTCACATTACAAGTACTACCTGCGTTACTAGAATCATTCATTTCAACAAAATTTGAACTATTTCTGAAAACACATGAAACAACCTTACTGACTAAATCATTGAGAGCACTTTCAGATACACCCTGTATTGAAGATGGGGCAATATAATCATTTGACAGCGGTGGTAGGGGAATATTTGCTGTTGCCCCCAAAACTGATGTTGCCCCCTGACTTGAGGTTGCCCCCAAAACTGATGTTGCCCCCTGATTCGGTTTGTTTGGGGACGGTTTTCGATTTTCTAATGGAGTTACCGATGGTAGATCTCCATCTTCTTTATTATTCGCTATTTGATCACGAAATTCTGTTATAGGGGTACGATTTAGCGTTCTGGTCCCTCTCGGGATAGCTCCAGTAGAAAATTACGAAAATAAATGATCTCTTTCCAAGTTGAGTGAAGAAACATAGGGATTACTCCTACCTTGGATGTCCTTGCTACAAGAAGTACCTGATTCCCTCTGTGGTAACCCCCTGTTCAATAGACTGTAGTCCATGGTTTTCCTCGGTCTCAATCTATTTCCTGTTGGTGGTGTTTTTTCCCCTTCCATGATCTCCAATAAAAAAAAACAGTTGGCTGAATAGCCCCACGTTGGGCGCCAAGTTGCAATGAAACAATCTCTCAGGGCTTTGGAATAAAAAATGAAACTCGTGGATTCGGCTGTTCAGACTGGAATATTTATTTCAAAGACACCCTTCTGTTTTTCAAAAATGGATTACTTGGTTGTACGCTAAGCTGGTTTTCACATCTAAAACTATTAAATTCGACATTAATTACAGAGAATAAAAAAATATATATAAAAACACTGATGTTCATCCAAAGGAATGAAATTGATATGAAAATATGGATTTGCCTACCTATTAAATTCAACCTGGCGACCACTATGAATTATCATCAATAATTTACTTATGTGGATCAAAACCATCAAGGTTCAAAAGAAACAATTCTGATGCAAAAGCTTGGAATCGACTTGAATATCACAAGGAACGGTAAGCAATACTTAGCAGTATAAAAACGCTCCACTTCGTTTTGAAACGAATTGGGTATTTTGAACGGAAAATATTTGCATTTCAATATAGGCAACCCACAGTTCAGATAGCGAAACGGAGGGTAGCCTGAACTTCGGGAGAACACTAGTATTTTAATATGAAACAGAATATTCGCGGTCATAACCTCATAATCCATTCCATTTTAGCGAGATAAGTAAACAGAAACGACGAAAATGTAATAACGTCAGGGTGGACAGAAAAAACTAGATTTAGATATTAAAAGAAAAAAAGTTAGTCGAGCAGGCGTTTCAGCTCAATACGAATTGAATCTTTCCTGGCAAGAAGCTCCAAAGTTTAGCTATTCTATTGAGAAAAAAAACTAAGCAAGAAAAAATCGACAGGTATCGAGGCCCACACCAAAGGGGTGGGAGTTCCGCATTACTGCCAAGGGTGTAACGACTGACGACAATTCAGAAGAGGACCGACCTTGGAATTATCTATAGAAGAGAGACAGCTTCTGACCTTTGTACAGTGCTCAAACAAAGTGAGCGAGTCCATGAGGGAAGAATCACCAACAAGACGGATTTCTCTTCCCTGAATTGAATCAAAAAGTTCAATGAATGGTTGTTTGCTGAGCTCCATTCATGAGAACTATTTTCTTAGACAGGCCGATTCTGTGCCTTGTAGATAATTGAAAGATGACGAGAAGTGGATTATTTCTCAGCACAAAATAGAAATCCAAGCTTCTCGGAAGCATCTCTAGCGATCAATCTCATATGGTTGCCTCATGAATTTTTGTTTTTCTTCTGATTTAGGGAATTTGGAAGAGAAACTAGTATGAAGAGTACTGCTATCCACAGAACTATGCACCGAAAAAGATGCTTTCTCCAGCAAATCATTTACATGAAACAAAAACAAACTAGGTGCTAGAACTGATACTTGGGGAACACCTGCATTTATTGATAGAATATCAGACGATACTCCTACAACAACCACTTAAAGGGATCTATCAGACAAGAAACTCTTCAACAAAACATACAAATGAGGAGGTGAATCATAGAACGACAGTTCAGATAGGAAATCCCGATGCTAAACTTGATCAAATGTTTCTGAAAATCCGAGTGCTACAGCTAACGTTTCCCGTACAGTTGATCATCAATCATTCCTGATTTTTCCAGATATTTGATAAGTTTCATTTTCATTACTTTCCCATAATTTTGGAAATGATAGAAAGCAATACAATTGGTTTATGATTACAAATGAAAGGTACGTAGGACACCAGAGTAATATCCTGGTCATTTATCACAGCAATCATTGACCTACTATAGTTCCAGAAATACTGCTACTCACGTCAAAATATGTTATTGATTCCCTGTCGTGACTAGAGAATGTCTCATTCATTGAACTAGATGCAGTAGAAGAAGTTTTCGGGGGCTGGACTCAACACCCAAACTATTTCTTCAACATAAAAACAAATTATCCTACTATAACAACTATAAAATGAAGATACAAGCAGTTAAAAATCCTACAAGATAAATAAGACCTTCGATAAATCACTAACAAAACCCAATTCCATCAGAACATTTATTAACTCGGTGAAACACGAACACAGCAGCAGCTTTTTCAGTAAAGTAAAACTAGTTCACAAAGACATTTAATTTTTCTGTACCACTAGGCCATTATTGTGTTTTCATCAATCAGCTGCCAACTACATAACAGGGTTCTTTACAACCCGTATAAAGCTCAGTTTATGGCCTGCACCGTCTACAAGGACATAAAACTTCTCTGTAGTATGTTAATCTTTCTATTTTCACACTCTCCTTGCTTGCCAGTCATAGGTACAACCTAGTTGAAATCGAATTGAATTTTTGGTTGTTTCAATTATTCATATTGTTAATGCAATAACGAACTAGTTATTTTCATTCCTAAGTGAATAATATGTTAATATTAACTAGTCACAAAGACGTTCGAAAAAATGTTGATTCCTACATCATGTTCTGTATTTTGTTTTTATTACTCAGTTACCAACTAGATAACAGTGTACTGCATGCCTGTGCCGACATGAAAGTCAATATATAAGGCATTCCTTCAATGTCCCTACCCTTTCAATGTTTGAACAGGTAAACTAAAAATATTGAAACTTGGGATAATGAAATGGCTGCATAAATACCATATTTTTGGGTGAAATTGATACAAAAAATATTTCAAGACGGCGACTGAGCGCCACCTGGAAAAAATTAAATGGAAGCTCCTGACAAATACTTTGCAATCCTAGAATATGAAGTCGATATCTTCACCTACTACAAAATGGCTGAACATTTATTAATTTTCTGCACACATCGACGTTTGACTTCATAATTTGATGAAATAAGCTGAGTTCAGTTCAGAAAATGCTCGAAATGGTTGCCTTAAACGTCTTGAAATAAGAATAGCCTATCCGATATTTCACGTCGAACATTTTCGAACACAGCAACGTCGATATTTCTACAAATATTTATTATTCTCTGCCGTACATTCAATATTGAAGCAGGTTCAGTTTCGTAGACCTTCTGCTTCGAATAGCCACATAAAAACAGTCTAGAGGTGTCAAATCTAGCAAGCAGGTTGGCCATTCCGTAGTACCTTGATGGCCAATCCAACGACCATGGAAAGTATTATAGACTACAGGCCCATCCAAAAAATGGATGGGTCATATGAACCACCAGGTGACGTATATAGGACGATATAAGAGCATAAAATAATAAGATTCAGCACTCTTCCGTCACTTGTAAGCTGTCCAACTGAGTGCTGGTGAGAATTCAAAAGTGCAGGTAGAGTGAGTACATTTTGGTCATATATTTTTGTACGGCATTTTTACCCTCTATAGATCCATATAGAATAATAAGGAAGCGCGTAGTGCCGTGAAAAAATGGTGCGCCACAAAGTCGGTAAATTTTTTGGATTTTTTACAATTCCCAGGGTAATTTGGTCATTTTATTATGTACGGCATCAGTTTCATACTGTTTCAATACAGCTTCTAATCCATTATTCCGCAACGCCGTGCAAAAATCATGCGACAAGGGGAAAAAATCGAGGGTTGCAATACCCTCTCTTTCCGTGGTCCGGGGGGGGGGGTTATTTGAAACAACATGAAATTAAGTTATTTTGGAAGTATTTTATGCATAGATAATATTTTTTTACATGCCGTACATTATCGTTGGTCCGAAGGTTTGTAGGGGAAAAAAACTGAAAGAAAAATCCATATAACGAAAAGTGAAAAAATTCATATAACGAAATGTAAGGTGAAATTCATGACGATATTTTTTTATACGGCATTAAGATGCGAAGTTCATTTGTACTTAATGCAATGATTTATGAAAAGTTAATGCCGTACAAATCTGAAAGTTCATACTGATGAAAAGTAATGAGTAAATAAATCTTTACATCTTTAATCTGTACGTAAGACTTTGAGTTTGACAAAAACTCATTAATGTTTCAGAAAATGATAGAGAAGATAATTCGGACGTCGATAAAGATATTGATTCCGATAACAACTCAGCGGCTGATTCCGATACTGAATAATTTAAATGAAAACCTAATTTTGTATTATTATCTTCAAATATATAGAATCTTTCTGAAAAATAGTTGTTTTATTTATTCACAATGAAATATGGTAGCGTCATTTTCATCAGCCTAAAAGATATGGTCTGCATTAAAATGTACGGCATAATTTTTTCCTGATTTATTCATTTCAATACTATTTGAAACAAGCGAAACATATAAAAAATTTAAATACTTTAATCTATAAAAATTTATACTTTTGTGAAAACTAAAAAATTTTATATTTTGTATTTCTCTATAATTTTTTTTACAACAGTTTCTTGTCAACGGTAATATTATATAACGATTGTATTTTACAATATCATGTTAAAAAAAAGTTGCCGTACAGAGTCAAATGATTTTACAGCTTTATAAATCAAGTAGGTATACCATGAGATGAAGATAATTAATAATATACATTCAAATGAACAAAAATTTTTTGACGGCATCATTTTAAATAGTACTTTTGAGTGCTACGTAATATTTTGGAACCGAAGCCGTACTTTTTCAAATCACCCGCCGGACCACGGAAAGAGAGGGTATGGCAACCCTCGATTTTTTCCCTTGTCGCATGATTTTTGCACGGCGTTGCGGAATAATGGATTAGAAGCTGTATTGAAACAGTATGAAACTGATGCCGTACATAATAAAATGACCAAATTACCCTGGGAATTGTAAAAAATCCAAAAAATTTACCGACTTTGTGGCGCACCATTTTTTTACAGCACTACGCGCTTCCTTATTATTCTATATGGATCTATAGAGGGTAAAAATGTCGTACAAAAATATATGACCAAAATGTACTCACTCTACCTGCACTTTTGAATTCATACCAGCACTCAGTTGGACAGCTTACAAGTGACGGAAGAGTGCTGAATCTTATTATTTTATGCTCTAATATCGTCCTATATACGTCACCTGGTGGTTCATATGACCCATCCATTTTTTGGATGGGCCTGTAATCTATTATCCAAATAGTTTTTTACTTATCTGGAGTTATGTGGTGGTGCTCATTCTTGTTGGAATAATAATATTCGTAATGTTGTTCAATTAACCATTTTGGAGATAGTTTACGTGGTACCTATCTTCTTATAAAATCGAAATGAGGATATTTGAACTGAACAATGATGTTCGTTGGACTGACAATTCTGTATTTTTGTTAAGCAATCAAACCTTATCGGGTTGTTGAGATTGCCATATGACAGGGGTTGACGTTCGTCAGCTGGTTAACGAAACGAACAATTTTTAGTATTCGTCAGGAGCTTCAGAATGATGTATCACAAGATTCCCCTTCCCATTCAATTTTTTTTACAGATGGCGCCCAGTCGCCATCTTGAAATTCTCATGTGTTAATTCCACTCCAAAATATTCTATAAATGCATCAATTTCATTATCCCAATTTTTAATTTTTGAGTTGACCCGTTCGAAAAATAAAAGGGTGAGGGCATTTAAGAATTGCCCTATTATAGCCCGCACGGGTAATAGAGACGAAATTTTTACAGTGTCTCTCTAGCAACCATAGTATTCAGTTGAAATCTAAAAGTTTTTTCAATTATTATTTTCAAATATTCATATTGTTGATGCAATATCGAACCAGTTTGATATGAAACTCTGTGTGCACAACGGGTAATAATAGATATATATGCCACGGGCCACTTATAAACCTCTTGGACAGAGACCCTCGGCTTTGTTCGTCACCCTTATGCCAAAATTCTACTGTTAGGAACATTGTCACGGTCCTGATTCCTTTTCTGTTGGATGTCAAGAGAGTTTCGGTCATTTTCTTCAAGGCTGTGTTAGCCAGGCGACCTGAACGTTACCATTCAAGTTAAAGATCCTCCAGGCCCAGAGGGCCCCAAGAATTGGCTATGGTTCCATCGCCGAGCTCTGTGGGCCCATCTTTGTCATAGAAATTTGACTTTCCAAGACAGCATGATAAGAGCAGAGCCTTTCCCTTCGGTTTTCAGTTTCTGTCATTAGTTTTTTATAGTAAGTCAATCCATCGCACTGTGTTATCTTCATTGGCAGTAAGAATGTAAGATATTTCAGTATCACAAAGGTGTGTGTTCCTTATGTACGTTTTGAATCCACTCTTCCGGAGTAAATGTTCTTCTATCCTGAACCATCCTACTGCTTATTGGAATGCCCTGTATGCTGTTTGCCTCGAAACCATTCTGAGAACGCTAAACGTAGTTTCCGACTATGCACTGTGTACTATTATTTTTGTGATATATCTGCTCATTCACAGTCGTTTCCCTGAGTATTTTTGCTTATTTTTCCATCTCAATTTCCTTGTTGAAATTCATTGTTTCCATCAAGTTTTCCGGCCTGCTATTTTTTAAGGTTCTATGAATTCAATCAAATAGACAGGGGATGATTCAACTAACATTTACATAACAGGATCTCTATGTGTTCTCAAGTGTATTCAGATGTTCTTCTTGGCTGATTTAACAGACCAACTGATCAGTTATCATCTTTCGATTACATATTGAAAAGAAGTCAGTCATTGGATAACCCTATCCCAAAGACGGTAATCGAAACGGATATTCCACATGAAACATTGGATTTTGTAAATATTGGTCAGGACCATCAGCACTGGCTCTGCGGTCAGAAACATCGATTATGACTCCACCACCGCGAACTCGGTTGCAATATCAGCTTTCAATATTGGTTTGTGTACCCAGAGCTGCGTAACAGCCACGTTATTACCAGGCAGTGATATCCGACTCGTTCACATGCCAGAAAAACTGCTGTTTGATGTTGTTGCAAACTAATCAAACTGAAAAGCTGGGAATTCAGTCGCAATATCATCGAGTTCACAACGAATATTTTGAAAAGTCGGGGTCAACGTTCATTTTCAATTTCAGCAATAAAACATTATCCGTTTTCTGTCAGTATTGGATTTGAAAAAGGCAATGAGTACTCATGGTTCCAATACACTTTTTATCCCAATTCAAGCAGCTTTTTCACAACACTGTGTATTCAGTTATGAGGATGACTATTTGTTTTATATACCTTCTTTCAGCCCAACGCTGTCCTGCAGAATAATCTTGGTGATTGTTTATATACACTTCTTCCAGCAATGTGGTGGACTACAGTAAAAACAGACCATTCAAACATTTTCCACAAAAATATTTGCTTGCTGGAAAAATACGATATTTAATGCAAAAAAACTCCATATTGAATGTCTAAAAGCTGGATAATTATTTTTTTCACAGGAGTAAAGTATCCCTGCTTGACTGTATTCAAAAAAATTCTGTTCGACTTTGAACAGCGATAAGTTACTTTCAGAAGGTGTATTTCTGAGATGGAATGAATTAAAACAATTTTCTAGTATTTTGCTTGAGGCTCCAAAATAAAGGTATTTCATTCATGTGACAAATTTTTAATTTCGTTTTGTTTTTTGTATAGAGAATCGTTCTATTTCGGCATGAAAATTTTTTCATTAGAAATAACTTATTGTCGTGAAAGTAAATTTTTAGTCCTCCTGTCTTCCGCATCTCCAGACGTATTAAATATAATCAACCGAGTCTTCAGATTCAGTAGCAATTATCTCCTCCTGAAGATGCTCACCTCAATCTGGTGGATATGACAGAACGTCATCTTCTGTAAAAATCAAACGCGTAGTACACTGAGTACAGCAGATTCTGTATTTTCTTATTTTGTAATGATCATCTGTTCGATGTTGCTACTATGTCTATATTCCATTTCTGAATTCCACATTCGTATCATCGACGTTTTATTCTGACTTCTGGGCGCAAATTTGAAATAATCATAGTAGGTAATAGTTGTAGGAAGTTTTTTTTTGTTGCTCCGTGGAAGCCGTCTGACCTGTCTTTCACAACCAGGTCTCCGGAAAGCACCTCAGCCTCTAGGGCTTATTGCGCTTCGCTTCCCTATAATTCATGACACCCATTCCAACAGCCTTGTCCCCTGCACAAGTTTGTGCAGTTTGATTGCTGGGTGTTTGTCATATTCTTCTGGATCCAGAATTAATTTTCCATATATTTGTTGCCTTTTGTGATCCAGAACCTCACATTCGCAGAGTACGTGTCGAGTTGTCTTTGTCCCTTTGTTACATTGTCTGCAGCTAAGGTCGCCGTTGTACTATCTTGTTCAGGTGTCCTTTGAGTGAACAGTGTCCAGTCAGTAGCCCTGTTATAATCCTTATCTGATTCCTGTTACACTGAAGCAGGTCTTCAGTCTTTTTCTTCAATGGTCCTTTTATGAAAGTTCTCCCGTGAGCACTGCTAGGTAGATTTTCCCAGTAATCTCTGTGTTTTGCTCTCACCCAATTCCTTATATGATTCCGTACCATCCTTTTGGGTACCCCCACTGCTGGTTCGGGCTCAGTATATGGTATCGATGGTCCTTGCCTTGCAAGCTCATCAGCTTTTTCATTGCCTGTGATACCTGAGTGACCTGGGACCCATTGTAGCGTAAGTCTATAATGGTCTGCCAGATTTTTCAGTTCCTCGCGGCATTCCCATACTAGTCTAGATGTCACTCTAGGGTTCTTCAATGCCCTGAGTGCAGCTTGGTTGTCCGTGAAAATATTGATCCTCCCATTTCGTTGGCACTTCAGATTGATTGTTCTCGCCCATTGGAGTATAGCATACATTTCTGCTTGAAAAACAGATGTGTATTGCCCGAGCGGGTAGCTGTACCCTAGGTTCCTCCCCGCACAGTATACACCGGCCCATGTACCATATTCCGTCTTGGATCCATCTGTAAACCAGTTGCTCCAGCCGGGCTTGATTTCAGGGGCATTGTCTTTTTGCCACTCTTCACGATCTCCTATCATTACTGAGAAATTCGTGTTGAATGTAAATTTGGGTACCATGTGGTCCGTATTCATGTCGAGTACATGTCCCTCCACATGTTCCACGATATCTGTTTTCACCAATCTTTTATATCGCGATGAATTTATCAGCCTGAAATGGCCCATTCTTGCCTCTCCACCTATCACAAGATGTGAAGGGGGAAGATCCAAGAGCACCTCCATTGCTGCTTTTGGTGTTGTTTTCATTGCATCTGTTATGCCCACACAGGAAAGTCTTTGGACCTTGCTCAGTTTGTTCATAGCAAATATTTGTTTTGTCTTCGACCACCATGCCAGAGATGCATACGTTATCATGGGTCTAACTATCATTGTGTACAGCCAGAACAACATGCTTGGTTTTAATCCCCATTTCTTTCCAAAAGTGCGCCTGGCCACTATAAGTGTCACCTCCGCCTTTCTTTTTATTCTGTCCACATGTTGGTTTCAGGTTAATCTTGAATCTAGGATATCTCCTATATATTCAACCTCACCTGACAGATTTATTTCCTCACCTCGGAGTTTCAGAGGTTGTAGGAAGTAGCTACTGTGATCTGAAAATATCACCCTTTCTTTCTTTTATATCGGCGAGAAAGTAAATGCCCCACGCTTATCAGGTATTTTCACAATATTTCTTAATCTGTAAACTCTCCAAGCTAAACACGTGTCGCGGTTTGTCAGTGAGAAACAGTGATATCTTTTCTTAATATGGATTTTGATCGGGTATCGGGTAATTCAGTTCGATTTCTGTTTTTATTCCCAGAATTCCTTATTATTTATCCTTGTTAAATGATTTCAATATGTTTTACATCATCCCTTCTTCTTTCATTTATATGAATTCAAAACCTATTTCTTATCATACCAAAAAACATGACCACTTAACGTTACCTATAATACAGGGTGTAACTGAATAAGTGTAAAACATTCAAGGAGGTGATTCCTCATCGAAAAAAAGATAGGATCTTTCATTTAAAAAAACTTCATTGGACCATCCCTTGTTAAGATACAGACCCTTAAAGAGGGTACATAATAATTAAAGTAACAAATCAAGAACAGAACAACACACAAATAGTATTAATTCAATTTCGAAAATTTACAAACTGACAGCGTCATACCAATTTAATTGTCACTATCGCTAATAACGACCTACTAGATATATTAGTTTCGTATTTTCGCATTTATGACGATGTATCTCTGTAGTTGTTCGTAAAATAATCTTTCGCTGCGAACTGGTTTATTATGGGCAAGAAAACCAAGAGATATTTTTTGTTTAGAATGAAACAGACTATCGGAAATAAATTTTTAAATGGTAAACAAATAATAACACAAAAAGTTACATTGGAAATAAATTTTAAGGGTTCCGTTTTCAACCCCTTACAACCATGGGGTAAACCAAATAAATAACTGGCTAAGTGTCTTTTTGGTAGAACAAAACGTCAGGTTAATTTCAATATTGTAACTTTTTCAGTGCTTGTGAAGAAAATTGTTATACAAATTTTATGTACCCCCTTTCAGGGGCTGTATCTTTACAAGGGATGCTCCAATGAAGTTTCCTTATATGAAAGATCTTAAATTTTTTTCGATGAGGAATCACCTCCTTAAATGTTTCACACTTATTCAGTTACACCCTGTATATCACTGGTGAATATAGGGCAGTTATCAAATGAATTATAACTTTTATCTACACCCGTTCTTTTATGATACCCTTATATGCCCACAACCCGTTTTGTAATGAAATCCATTACAATACAGATTTTCAACCAATAGAAACCTTTTATTTTTCAATCAAGCATACATTATGCTTCGCATTTGACGTTGGTCAAGTCAAAATCAGTAGACATTGAATTCTTGAAGAATATAGCCAAACTTCAATAATCATATTAAAATGTCTGATACCAGCGACATTGAAGAATTACTATCTACTCCTCCACACATTTCGGAAATAGCAGAAAATGCAATTCAGAATATTTTACCCCAGAAAACCAAGAAACTCTACGAAAAACTTTATCAACGGTTTATGGACTGAAGAAATGCAAATAATATTTCGACATTCTCCGAAAATGTTTTAATTGCTTATTTTCAAAAATTGGCGGAAACTATGAAATCATCTAGTACATGGACCCATTATTCAACAACAAAATCGTTGGTAAATATCAATCATTATAAAGATATTTCTATATATGAGAAGCTACAAGCTTCATCAAAGCAAAAGTCCGATGGATATTTTGGGAAAAAATTTTCTCACCTGAGCAAATAAAAACATTCATTGACGAAGCACCCGATTTCATTGACGAAGCACCCGATGAAAAGTATTCATTTATGAAAGTGAGTATTTGATTTTCATTGCATTTTTTTTTAAAGTTGTCACAGATATGAAAGGAATCTTAATTGTTGATGTGGTAGAAACTAAAACGAAAGTACAGCGAACATTTACAATAACCGGCAAATACTACGAAATCAGTAAAAAATATATGAATCTACGGCAGAAATCTTGCCCTACCCAATTTTTTTTCGTTAATTATGTTAATGGAAAATGCACAAATCAAAACATTGATATTAATAAATTAGGTAATTCAGGAAAGCAAATAACAATATATTTGATTCGAATTTGTATAGAGGACATTGTTTTCGAAGGACATCTGCAACCGTATTAGTTGATGCCGGTGGTGATATTACCGCATTGAAACGTCACGGTGACTGGAAATACAATTCAGTAGCGGAAGGATTCATCGGAAATTCGGTTCAAAATAAAATCAAAATTTCGAAAACGATAATGAACTCTATCGAGTCAAGTAAAAACGAAATCAACGTGAATATTTCCTGTTCTTCCAGATCAGTGGGACCTGGATCGAATTTTTCAAACTGTACTATTAATAATGTCAATATTTATGAGAAACAGAATGAGTTAGGTATATAATTATTATGTTCAATGATTATAGTTTTGTAGAATTTTTCTAAGAAATAGGTACGATTATTTACTATTATTGTGTTCGATACAAATAAAAATGTAATATTTATAATTCGTCATTATTCATCGGGTTTAGATAAAATAGCTTATGCAACTCTCATGTAATGGTTATTAATACACTCGCATAAACCAGACGAAGCTCACCTTCGTTTCGTATCCCGGTTAATGCTCATGTATTAATAACCATCATTACATGGTCGTTGCATGATATACTATTATGTAAAAAAACGAAAAAAATTCCACCGGAGAGTATGGTAAATTACTTCAACGCACTAATGCGGAGGGTGCTACTTCCTGGACTGGTAACCGTTGAGAAAAGTGCACTTTATCACACGCTACTGAAAACAGAAATAAAATAAATGCTCATATTCGGTGAAAATCCGAATAAAAATCAAAGTGAAGGGTTTAGAAACATTCAAAAGGAAATTAATTTCATTATTTTCTTTCACTTTCTCAGTGCATATGGTAGATCTGTAGAAGATTGAAGAAATGGAATCAATTAACTCACTCAGTTGCTTCTTTGATCCTTTGAAACGTACTAGAAATTCAACGATAAACATATATCGAAATATCAAAAAAACTTGATTAGTATTTTTTCATTTGTAAGTACCGACAAGTCCCAATTAATATTTCTGGAATGTTTATTATAAAGGCTTAGTTGGATCGTACTTATTCGATATGGTTTTTTTGAACTTCATAAAATTGGTTTTTCCAATTCACTTTCATCATATTAGAAGCCAAATTGATCCTGAGTGGAGCCGATAAATATTTCTTCAATCTCAAAGAGAAGTGATCACTTAAAAAGTGTACCCTTAATTTTTTTCGAGTGGCACTTCGGGATCTTCATTCAACGCCACTTCGAATAAAAACTCTCGGAGTCCTTTCACGAGCAGATTATCTCAAAGCAGTTTCGTGAAGTTTACCTAATTATCATCGATCCAGCAACTAGTCTGAATATGCCGTATTTCAAGAGAGGAAAACCGTATCTGATGAATGCATTAATAAAAAAGTTTTGGGTTAGCAGAACTCTCAGGCAATTAATTAGAGTCTGCTAATGGAATGGTGGTCCAATTCACATAATATGAAATTTTTATGTATCCTGGACCTGATATGAAGACGAAAATCTATTCGATCAAATTATTTATAGGGATCATATCAATATGGAATTGTAAGAGAACGTCTATACAAACTTTCAAACATAAGATATATGTAAACATATTTGTTGTTGAACAGCTCATACAATTCAAAAACGAAGAGGCACAAAGAAACCGAAATAATTACTACAGATACAATCTGAAGATCAAGAATTGTGTTTTTCTGTAATAAATCATTTTATTACAATTATCATATCCGATCCTCTCTGAATAATGCCGAAACAGGATAGTATAGAGGGCTAGAAGTTGGTGGTTATTTCGATCAGCTATTTCCCAAAAGAATACATGCAATTATTATTATAAGCATTCATGCATACGTTTTGATTGAGAGTTGTCGTTTGATGTACACATAATAATCTTAATTGAAAGTTAATGAAGGTTTATCGAGTTCCGAAACTAATTTTTCCTCCAAACCACACAATTGCGACTTCAATGGTGAAATAATTCCGGTAATTATTCTGCAATGTTTTGAAGATCATAGACAAGACTCCATATCGAAGCTTGTCGTTGATAAAAATACTGAATGCATCATGAAGGAAAGCTGAAATCTAGTGCAGATTCATTTGTCGAAATCATAATGATATTCATCTACCCCCGTACTATCATAATACACTTATATGCTCATAACTCGTTTTATAATGAAATCCATTACGATACAGATTTTCATTATGATACAGATTTTCAACCAATAGAAACCCATTATTTTTCAATCAAGCATGGTGTGCAAGCTTTGCATTTTGACGTTTGTCAAGTCAAAACCAGTAGGTATTGAATTTTTGAAGAATTTAGTCAATTCTCGATAATGGAATGAAAATGTCCTATAGCAGTGATAAAGAAGAATTACCAGCGACTCCTCCACAGATGTCATAGACAAGAAAACAATACAATCGATGGGATTATATTTCTTCAATTGACAAATGCAACGTATATGTTTTTATTTTCGGCCAAACCAAATGAGCTCTCATGACCGAGTGGTCAATGGTGCCGGCATTGATCAGACACGTCCGGGTTCAATTCCTGACCTCGGCAGAGATATTTTTCCATTTTTTTTCTTCTCTTCATTTTTCATTGTTGTATTTCCCGTGGTTATACCATTGATTATAATTTTATAGAATTTTTCAAAGAAATACGATTGATTACCTACTATTATTGTGTTCAATATGAATACCTAATAATATCATATTTATAGTTCTTCATTATTTATTGGGTGTAGATGAAATAGCGTATGCAACTCTCATGTAATGGTTATCAATACACTCCTTCGGCTAGTTTCGTATCCTGGTTGATGCTTATGTATTAATAACCATCATTACACGATCGTTGCATAATATACTATTGTCTACAACCATACTATGATAATACCATTATATACCTATAATCCGTTTCATAATGACTTCCAGATCAGTGAGATCTAGAATGAACTCTTAAAACAACACAATAGATAATCTCAATATTCTTAGGAAATCGAATCAATTTTAATGGTTATGTTCAATATAAATAGAATGTTTACAACATTCCTATATCCATGGTAATACCCGAGGTAATACCATTGATTACAATTCTGTAGAATATTTCGTAGAAATACGAGTAATTACTGTTATTATGTTCAATTATTTATCGGGCGAGAAAAAAATGGTGTATGCAACTCTCATATAATGGAGCTATTGAATGATCGTTGCACAACATATTATTTCGATTATTTGATATCTCAATGAAAATTTTATTAGGATCCATGTCAAAATAGAGCCACGCCTATGATGAGGTGCAAAAAAATTTCAAATTGGATAACCTATGGGTTTGTTTTGTTTCTAAGGACGCTCTAGAAAAGTTCTAAGTATTCTGACAGTCATTTATTGGGGTACTCTCAACCGATCTTGAACCGTAATCAGACCGAACCAAAACAAACCTCTCATTGATATTTTTCAAGAACGGTTCGTTAATTTTCAGGAAAAAGGCATTCAACACCAGTGCTTTCCTACTACGCGAGTAACTTAAAGGATGCTGAATTACATCTGTGCAATACAATATAATATAAAAAAAATCGAACAGAGAATGCAGCAAATGAATGATTTCGGCAAATGGGAACGGAAATGTATTCTTCCATTGAAGCTATCATCATCTTTCAATAATGTGTCCAATCAAATAGAAATATATATAATGTGGAAATGATTTTTGACTTGAAAACTGCCTTATTCTCTCCACAAAAATAATCATGTTCCTGAAATATATGTATAATTTTATAATGAACCACCAATGAATACACCAAGTTATATATTGTGCTTGTGGTGAATATAATTCAAAAACAGTTTTTTTTAGAAAATGCATTGATTCGTCACCTTTTTATATTTTTATATTTCATTTTCAAATTTTTTATTCCACTTTTTTTTATATGCAGTTTCACAAGAAAGGGAATCCCTGTCGTGTTCAAAGAACTCCACGTGAATCAAGGGATAGGAGATACAAATTCACATTGAATTTTTTAAGTTTGTAAGCCTATGGGAAAACCTCTCTCGACAAGGAGTTCCAAAGTTCAGCTGTTCTATTTACAAAAGATCGCTGAGCAAGAGAGGTTCGACAGGTCTCCAAGTTTAAAACAAAGGGGTGGGAATTCTGTACTCGTCGAGTCATCCGTGTAGATATTGCCAAAGGTGGAACTATCAATAACAATTCAGAAGACTACCGACCGTGAAAATATCTATAGGAGAAAGACAAGTCTCCGACCCTACTAAGATGCTCCAATGAAGTGAGCGAGTCTGTGAGCGAAGAATTACCAACAAGGCGGATTGCCTTTCTCTGAATAGAATCGAGAAGCTTCAATGAATGTTTTGGTGCCGAACAGAAGTGTTTCTTGGGATTAATAAAGTGAATTGAATTGTTCCAGTTGATTGAATTCTTGATGGAATATAGTGAATGGAAGTTGTAAATACATCACCATCAAGAGAAACAGTTCTTTACCACTCTCAACATTGATGTTGAATTATCAAAACTGACACTTTCTCGATATTTTTTCTGTCCCACACAAAATTCGGTCCCGAGAAATTCGAAAACTTTGATTACTGTTCTTAATGCTGAACTCCTGATGTAAACATGCCCGAAAACATTTAATCTCTGGAAATATGTAAATAAATCTTTTCGGCAAGTTTCATCATAAACCGCTAAACTTCGTAAGAATTTCAAAACGAAAAATAGAGTTTCCAAAGTCGGTTCCACGAAAACATTCCGACGAAAACAATATCATAACTGACAAGCGATATTGGTAAACTTCGCTTGCTTTCGAAAACAAAATTGCTCTGTTAACAGACGCATAAATAGAGAAAGTCAGGCCCAACAGTTGTTCAGAACTTGAAACTAACTATTCAGCAAATATCCACGAATTCATGCCGACTATTTATCATTGAAAATAATTGTGATTTTCTGTAGACATGAATGATAAGTCTATCTTCAACTGGTTTCATGTGACTCAACGCTTATTACGTATATTTCAGGTACTTGAGCTTACGATATCAATTAGAACAGTATTAGGGAGTACAAACCCAATTGGGCTCGAAAAAGTAGTAACGTCTGAAACAACGTAATTCGTATTCAGCATTAGACACGAATTAATCCAAAATGATCAATGTCCTCCAAAATTTGCCAAAGTTCTCTCGAACGTTTGGAGACGATGTCTGGAATCGAGCTAGTATGACTGAACTTCATAACGATACCTATAACTATTATTATAAGGCGCAGTTATTACGATCTTTTAGCTAAAACTGATCTTCAGAGCGGGAATTTCGAAAACTTAAAATCATATGACTTCTATATGTTATAGGATAAAAAACATATGAGTACTTTCTCAAATAAGAATGCTCTTGAGAATGATTATCACTTTTTACGCTACAAGAACAGCAAGAAGGCTATTTGACTAATTTTCACGATAAGACTACTCTATTAACCAACGTCGTTTCTACACCAACGTCAACCGTCAGAATTCACAACTTCACCAAGCTGAAGCATAACTAGGTCTAAGCTTTCGAAGTGCGATTCCTGTACAAATATACGATAGACTTTCATACCAACCACCAGGATTAGTATCTGTACAACCCACATCAATACGCTTTCCTGATGACAAACATGGCGGGAATCCGCAATATAGCAAGACAAATTGAAAATGTTCCTGCTTCATATAATACTGTTTGAGATTGTGCTAAATAATACCTGAACATGTGAGTGAGACACGTTCAACTTTGTTCAAGGATTGTGTTTTTTGCGGGATAAGCCTAGCGAGAGACCCTAAATTAGCCTGAGTTACAGCTTATCCAATCCATCTTGGAACAAACTCAGATACTTTTCTAGTTGCACACTGGGAGTGTAGATCATGATAAAAGAAAAAACACCTTTTAGGAATGGATTTCAACACAGTGAACAAATATAATATGTGTTTTTTCACATTAGTATACTTCACAGAGATTGCTGGGCAGATGCGTTATTGGTTCTGTGCCAAGATGGATTGGATGAGCTGTACATGAACTGAGATTTCCTTCTTTGCCTACATGAGTGTTCCTTAATTCATATGACAAATGATGTTTCAATATATTTTGATAATGATTCCGCAGTAAATCCAAGGATGAGGTGGGTTCATGTATGATTATCGTGAGGAGGTACATGCAGCAGGCTCTAAATACTGCAAGTAAGTGGGCACGTAGGGAGGGACTCCATGCAAGAAATACATCTGTCGAGTGAAATTATTGTGATCAACCTGGAACAACCATCTCGACAGAGAATATTACACTTATGGTAGCAAGAGGCACCTACAGGAAGAAATTGAGTTGAAACCGACAAGTTGCACTGGCTCTAAACAACGGTGGTAAGACCTATATCAGAATATGCATCTTTGGTATGGTGAAAAAAAACAAAACAAAAATCTTCCATGAATAACTCAACAAGAGAAAATTGGGGTATAGTATTTTTCACAGTAAATGGTATTGGCTTATTAACTGCAATAAACTACCCGATTCAATTCCATTGTGTAGAAAATCATCTGGTAAAAGATGCAAATGTGCTACAGGGTCGAACTTGAGGAATTTGAATTTAACATAATGTAGGAGATATACAAGTTATTTATTTAAATGTTACAATTCTATTCTATATTTAGTTCAGTGTCGCTATCGCTATCCTCATCTAAATTAATTATAATTGACGCAATTGATTTTACAGAAAGGTACGAGGAATATCATTCATACAGTTCCTAATTAATTCTACCACACTACCACTAAAAGTCGGAGAAGTATTTTTTCCGCGCACGCTCGATTTAAGTTGGTGCCACATAAGCTCTATGGGATTGAACACGCAGTAGTAGGGAGGTAGTCGTAACACTGTATGTCCCAATTCTTCTGCAATTGTATCACAAACATACGTTTTTTTTTAAGAAAATGACTGCAGCACTTGTGAAAGTTCTTTTTTTGTATTATTTTCCTCAAAATATATGTCATTTGCAGCCATGAAGTTTTGAATCTTCAATTTCGTATTCTTTGAGGCAGGAATTTTTTGCAATTGTCGACTATGATAGCTTGCGTTGTCCATGACTATAACTCTGTTTGGTGGAATGTTGGGTAACAGACAATTTTTGAACCAATCTTCAAAAAGCTCCGCTGTCGTATCTTCGTGATAATCAACACAAGAGTCCTTAATATTTTTGGCAGAAAGCCACATAGCGTTTGGGATCCAACCATTTTCTCATCCTGCGTGTAATATTGTGATTCTCTTCCCTTTATTTGATGGTGCTTTTGTTTTACACTTATCAGAGGAATCAGACCATCCTCTGGGAGGGGTGTCATGCGTGTCAAACCACGTCTCGTCGAGGTAGAGTATTGGCCGATTTTCAGACCGGTATTTTCTTATTGACGTTATTTATTCAGAACGCCAGTTTATTAAACGTGTGGATTCCA
The DNA here is from genome assembly GCA_032362365.1 of Zygogramma bicolorata. Classification (NCBI taxonomy): domain Eukaryota; kingdom Metazoa; phylum Arthropoda; class Insecta; order Coleoptera; family Chrysomelidae; genus Zygogramma; species Zygogramma bicolorata. Next base: position 144,793 of record JAVJAQ010005943.1, read on the forward strand.
TTATTACTTGTCTCTTGTCGATTTTGCGATATTTGAAGCCCATTGCAGACAGAGCTCACCAAAGAGTAGTGAGGCCACAGTTGATGTGAGTTTCGTCATTGATGAGCCGCTGTTTCAGACTTTTGATTGTAGGGACACGCTGCTCATCGTACATGGTGTAGATTTTTCGCCTTATCAAATCTTTCTCCCAGTCGTCTAGACTTTTTGTGACACCGGAATCTTTACGCTTTTTTCTTGATTCCATGGAATTTTCAACAATTCGTCAAACTGAAGTAAGAGGCACCTTCGTCAAATTACTAGTTACTTTTGCTGCAGCACCCGCGTTATATCCTTGCTGAAGTAAGGAACTATACACATTTTTTTTAATGATTTTCGCATCACAAGATCAGTGATTCTTCTTCAACGAACCACTGGAAGAAGCACTATTACTTTTTATCCACGGACGCCACATACTGCCTATTCTGTACGTTGGGGTATAAAATCTTTGCTATTAATGTCTGTAATAACAAAATAAATGTTATAAAATTATTGAACGCCGTAACACTAGTGAACAGTTCCAATGAAATACAAAGACTAAAATGAACGAGAAGTGTAAGCTGTTATCCTTTTCTGAGAAACAAAATTACCTGAATCCGGTCCTTTTACATTTATGATGTGCATCTCGAATTTTACAACTCAAGGGTCTAATTGGTTTTATTATAATCCTCCAGTCAATACCATTTATTGTGAAAACTACTATACAGCTATCCGCTCACCCGATTGTCTGTGACCCGAGTAAACATGTGAGCTATTGTCTGGTTCACAGGAAGCAACCCATACATGGACAACGAATTTGGCTCCTGAAGAATATGACTTACATCCAGCAATAAACACAAACTCGTTTAGAGTAGAGATTGTTGAAATAGGTGTCACGAAAAATCAGACATATAGTCAATATCTTCTGTATTGAAAACTGCATTCATCAAAGTCAGCGGGGTATCAAAATTCATTTCGAAAAAGATCTTGTCCATTTCTGAATTGAATGATTGATGAATCCAGAGTTTTCTAACAGGCCATAGAAAGATTGGTGAAGGCAATTTGATATTGTTTTCATGAATATATGGATGCGAACGTTTGGATGAGCCAAAAGTAGTAGCATGAGAAATGACGAAGAATAGAGTTCAATCAGTTCGATTTTCAATCGAATGTCTAGTATTCAGTGGTATAATTGAATAAATTGCTGTAGATTGTTTAAACTGAAATTAGGAGTATTTTAATGGTATGACTGAATAAA